>ML778465.1:710121-720744 GCA_009831015.1 Picea engelmannii
ATCTTTATTGTTTCATCTGGGTACTATTTGTGAGCTCTTATAACTTGGGGGTTCCAAGGGAGAATAAGTTCTCCTTGGATAAGGTTGGGTGGTGATTCGATTGGTCTATTAAGTTGGAAAGTGGAGAGTTGCATAGTTTTTATTAAATTGTTGTGTGGGCTAATCAGTTAGTTTGAGAATGCATGTTTCCACAGTTTGTTATATTGTTCAAACAATTTATGGATAATCATTGTGTGTGAGTGTTTTGAAACGTCCAATGTTTCAAGTGGACACTCCACCCATCATCAGGGACATTTGATGGGTGGAGTGTCCACTTGAAACATTGGACATTTAAAAACACTCAAACATAGTGATTATCTAGAAATTGAATGAACAATAATCAATTGGTTTCAAGTTGGAGCTGCTACATAATTGGTTTGTAGTTGTTGTAGAGAATTGATCAGTAAATTCCAGGTAAATTTTCAATTGTTTAACTTTGATATTTTATGTTATTTTATAAATTTGGAATGATTCCTAATCACACCATGATTTCTAGCTGAAAATATTAACATCTGGTTTAATTATCGAGTTCTAGACAAAGGTTTTTCTAGATAAGATTTCAGGAATATGGACAACAATATGGAATTATGGAAGAAATGTTAAGCAAGGTTAAAGAAAATTGATCCATCATTGAAGTTGAAATTTTTTATGTTCTATTTCTTCTCCTCATTCTACAAATTTCTTCATTGAAGTGGAAGTTATATAAAAAGGGCTTGCAAGAGGGTTCAAAAAATATGGTTAAAAGATTTAATTATTTTTATTTATGTTGATCATAAAAAATATTTTTAATATGCATATGCCTTATTGTGTTGTGTTGAAGTTTGTTGGTGAATGTAGGTGTTATTTTGTGTGCCATATATTAGATTAGTTATGTAAATATATTTTATAGAATCAATTTAGATGTGATTTAAATAAATTTGGTTTTGGAATGTTTCTGTTTTGGTTCATTGAAAACACAGGGGGTATCTGTACCAAATGAACCTGTCACCCCCATTTTGAGTTCAAAATTTGTTCTTTTAGAATCCAAATCATTAATCTAGGCATATTACAGAATTTGCTTATGCCTTTTGAAAATTTTATTATTGTTGGTTAAGGAAAGACGTTAGTTATTCTTTGTCCCCTCTATTATGTCTCTCCCTTTTTTTTCCTTCATCCGTGAAAATCCCCCTTATTAATTTATTTTTCTCTTTCTCTATTCTTGGAAGTTGAGAGTTGCAACATTAGGTGTTACAATAATGTGATTTATAGGATGAGTGTTGCAGCAACATGTGTTACAACATTAGTGTTGCAACAATAGGTGTTACGACACCGATGTGTCAACAACGTGATTTATAGCACATGTGTACACACCATGTACTGAATGTCAACATGGAACACAACTCCAAGATAGATAAGTTACAAAATAAATCCTTAAAGAATAGGGGAACCCTCTGCAAATAACCAAATACCATTCATACTTTACTATTCACCCTCTCAATAATGAATACATGATCTCTTATATATAGCTATTAAAAATATCATAAAATAATAGAAGTACACACCATGTACTGAATGTCAACGTGGAGGACAACTCCAAGATAGATAAGTTACACAATAAATCCTTAAAGAATAGGGGAAACCCCTCCAAATAACCAAATACCATTCATACTTCACTATTCACCCTCTCAATAATGAATACATGATCTCTTATATATAACTATTCACATTTGCACATGAGGCCCTTTTATCACTAGGTTAGCCCTATTACATATGTATTTACACATTACATGTACATTTAGGCCCATATATGCCTCCCCTTGGGGTCATATCATATACATTTAGCCATATATATGCCCCCCTTGGGTCATAACATAGTACCCTCCTTCAAAAAGCTTTGCATTTAAAGTATTCACATGTGATGAAACCAAGTAATATGATTTTCTTATGTTCCTACTTTCTTCATTCCATTGTTGATGATCTATCCATCGAAAAGTGATTCTTTTCGGTCTTAATCCTTGGTGTCTAGTTGTTGCATAATTTTCTTTCCTTTGATTCCATGTATTTTTGTTGAAGCTTCTCCAATTTTTAGTGGTTGTTGGTCTCTGATAATAACTTGTTGAAGAGTAGTTTGGTGATGCTTTGTTCCATGAATATTGACAAGTATTCCACATTCTTCCTTCATAATGTTGATATCGTCTTTCTTGTCTTCTTTTAAATGTTTCTTGGTAATGAGGGTGTCAATATGGTTTCACATTTGACTATTTTTCTTCACTCTTCACATGCATTTCATCTATCTTATTTTTAGATACAATGGCATCCTCTATCATCTTTGCTTGTTCCTTGATTACTCTAGCCTTGGAGATAATACCATCATATTTGGCATGTACATCCTCTAGATGGAGTTCAAGTTCTTCAAGTATCTTTTGTTTACCTTCTTGAATATTGTCTTATTTCTCCTTTTGAAGCTGCAAGGTGACCCCATCTATCAAATTCTTATGCCCTTCTTCAATTCTGGCTTGCATTTATGACTTTACCTCATTCGTATTCAATGATTCCTCAACCTTCTTGAAAATTTCCTCTTGCAGTATTTTGGTAGATTCTTCATCCAAGATCCTTCTTTCTTCTTTATTTTGACAATTATTCTTTTCTTATTTCAATCTCTTAACCTCATCCAATATTTTTTTATGATGCCTTCGTAATCTACATATCTCTTCATCTTTATTTTTCAAATCTTCCCTTGATTCATCTTTTTCCCACTTGCCTTTTCTAGTGTTTTCTTGATTCAGGTTCTTAACCTCCTTAATGAGTGATTCATTAAGGGATATTATCTTAGATATATCCTTATTGTTCTTCTTAATATCTTCCTTTCCTTCTTTTAAATCATCTTGAATTCTATAGATTTCCTCCATTTTTGTATCCCTAATCCATTTATCTAAGAATATTTTTTCAAATTCTTCCCATGTGGAGTGGAGTATAGTATATTCATCAAGGATTCTCCACCACTTATGAGCTCCAACCAAAAAAGAAATAGATTCCTCACAAGGAATTATACCGATCCTCATAAAATATTCCTTTACCATCCTTATCCATGGGAATGATTTCATCTTTATCTTCATCTCCACTAAAGTTAGGTATTGTCATTGATTCTTAATTGAGGTCTAACCCAAGTCCTTGAATTACAACCTCAATATATTAAGGATAAATGTCTCAAATAGTTATAATCCTGGTTCCAATATAATATTATAGGTTTTATCTTTCCAATGGATTTTGAATAAGATCAATCGGAAATTCCAATAAAAAATTCTGATAGTTTTAAGTCAACATACCTTAGAAACCATGATTTGGAGTCTGTCCTCCTGGCTGACCTTACTTCTGATGTATCTCAACAATTTTGACCCTTCTTAGTCTACAATTTTGAATTGTATTACTTTGAAATTTCTTCTCTGCAATTCCATAGGTCTGACCAAAATTGGATGTGCCAAGTGGAAGTTATGGAAACTTCCCCACACCTTACTGATTTTTGGCCTTTCTAGGAGAGCACACTTGTATAACATTCCCTATGAAAAATTATTGATATAAAATTATGAAAATTGTACTATAAATACGACAAATTGTCCACTATCCAATGCAACTAGTCTCACTCAATTTGGATACTCTAGGAATAATTTATGACTGTTTTACCTAGAACACATGTTTGATACTAGTCAATAGGACTAGTTAGATACCCTATCTTCCACATAGTGTATCTCTGAAAGTGAAATGACCTAGAAGCTTAAATTCTACCAGGTACTCTGATAAGTCTTCTAAATATTGTATAGGTTTCCCCTTCTAAAATTTGTCCAAGAAAATGTTATAGAGAAAATCAAAACATGACTATCTTGAGGAGAAAAACCCTAGGATCGGTGCTCTGATACCAAATGTATTGAACCAAATGCTTAAAATATCATAAAATAACAAAAGTACACACCATGTACTGAATGTCAACATGGACCACAACTCCAAGATAGATAAGTGTTAGAGAAAGATTTTCCTCACCTTATGCAATCTTGCAGAAAGGGTCTTATTCCATTTCCCTATGTAGACTTGTCTTCCCTATTACTAGAATCCAAAGAAAAAAATAAAAAAATTTCCACTTGTACACATGTTGCACCCTATACAACAATCATATATGAAGGCTGCTCCACTACAGACCACGTACATCGGGATTTGTGCCAAAAAATCAAAATTAAATGTTGGGTTTCCATGTCACAACATGAGATCTCTGATCCTTGGCCTTCCATATACTAGAAACGTTCCAACTCAACCCTTCAGTTGCATTTTGAAGGCTATAAAGAGGCCAATTCCAAGCTATGAAAAAAAAAAATCAACTTTGAGAGCAAAGTTACTCTGGAGAAATTATTTACTTCATATTAAGTCTGCATCCCTTTGTCCTTTAAGTCTGAACATAGTGTTCAACCCCCAAGCTCTTCCCTTATTGATGTAGAACCTCATTGTCTCCCTTCTATGAGCCTTCCTTTGGTGGAGGATTGAAGTGGTGGAGGCCCAATTGGAAGGAACTTGGTTTCTCGGTTCCGAACCGTACCGACACAGAAGTCTATAATATTTTCACTTGTGTTGATCATTTATTAATAGAAATACTCTCTTCCCATCCAATTGATGTCTTGAAAATATATGAATTATTATCCATGGATGTATTTGTTATGTATATTGATGGATTATGCTATCTAATGTGATAACCTTTTATATTTCCATCATATGTTTGTTTTCTCTTGTTTGTTGAAAACTTTTTGCAGGTATATATAGCTTTGGGTCAAAGTTCTCAACGATGGACACCATCGAACATTTGGACAAGGTAGGCTCCTTTCTTATCTCCCTTGCACATTGGTTTATATAGCATATTGTTGGGATAGAGTTGATTTCTGCAGTCATTTCCATCTATTGTGTTTCACCCTAGCCATAGAGATATTTTCCTCATAACAGAATTGGTGACCATACTAGGGATGAATCTTCTTTCTTAGGGTTTGAAGTACTTTTCTCCTTAGATTGCTTTCGTTTCTATTGTGGTTCTTGTTGCATCATTGCTTGAAATCTCATGTTCACTCTGGGTCTGAGTTTTCATCCTTTATCCCTTGCCTAGCTTTCTTGGTCTGGTGTTTGTTGGGTGGGATTTGATGCTTGTTGAGCCTTCTTGGGTCTCTGTAGTGTCTGTTCAGTGCTTGTGGGATGATAGGAAACCCTCTTTTGATTGAATTTATGGGTGAAGTCTTTCTCTTCATCTTTTCATTTTTATTTTCCTTGTACATTGGGCTGGGTGTTTTCTTGCTTGGTATCCTGCTTGAGTTACCTCTTTTTTATACACAATAGGTCTATATATCATGTTGCTTTTCAGTCCATGCATTTTCAGTTTTGATATATTGAAAATACAAAAAAATAGGCATTTTTTATTGCTTGGCATCTTTGTCTTTTGAGTTTTCATCATTGTCTTAGTGCATATGGTGAAACATTGTATTTTTACTTCTGAATTATAGAGTTGAATTTGAAAATTGCATCGTTTTTAGAAGCATATCATTCATTGAAAGTTAAAGTTAGAAATTTGCATTATTTTCATATTTACTTCTCTTGCAGAGTCATAACACCATGAGTTTCACTACCATACCTTTTTGAGTAATCAAGGCCATTAAAATCAATGCTATAATTTAAAATTTATTAGTCATGATTTTATTTTCTAGGGTGCACAAATTGGCCTAGGATTTAGTGCCTTGGAATAGGATTTTGTGAGTGAACATCTCCAAGGAAATTAAATCAACATATGTGTCTGAGTCAGGGAGTGGATAAATCCATTGTCTAATTGGTAAGATCAGGAGGCTCCGCTCACACTAGAGTTAATCACGAGGTCGCGCAAAGTTGGTTGAAAGGATATCCCCCCGATACCTTCCTAGCGTTAGAGATATTTCTGGGGATCTATTCGTATCTGGGGATCTTGTTAGTGCCCTTACCTCCGTGATAGGTGATGCTTTCAAGGTTTCAGGCTTTGCTACCCTTCCCATACGGTGGACCTATCTTACGACTTCTTGCCCGTGAATCGATTATACAGTGGTTTATTAGTTGCTTGACTTAGGTGTCTCATAGGTTACTTGTAGGGGTTATTCTACAGGTACCCTGGGTCAGATAAGGGTTAGACAACACACAACCTTTATGGAGGATTACCTCTTCGGGGGGATCTGACCGACTGGTTGTTAAGACTACAAGGTCCCTTATAATTTATTATGTTACCTATGATCTTTAATAGGGAGTCTCAGGCCCCTCTTGGGCAATACATATCTTCTTTAGGGAGGGAGGCCACTCAACCACTTTACCCCATTTGCATGCATATTGGTCATTTGAATTTTGGTGTGCTCTTTGATTACTAGTTGGCATTAGGATATATTTTTTATCTCTAGAGTCTTAAGTCATTGTGGAGTCGAACCAGCCTCCCCGTCGGTCCTGTCGCTTGTTACAGTTACCACTAGATCTCGTTTCCTTGCCTTCTAAAAGGCGTAGAGTTATTATACATGGTACACACATGTCCACCATTCAAACTTGTGATTCTACAAGGATGAGTACTGAACCTAGTCTTCAAAATTCTAGGAGCCCTTCGACTCCCATACCCACTATAGTCAATGGCACCCCTTCGACTCCCATACCCACTATAGTCAATGACACCCCTTCGACTCCTGCAACCTCTATGGTTGTAGTGTCAGAGGTACACATCATTAATATGGCCCAACCTATAGTAAATCCTCAAGATACTGCCTCGAACCCAATTGGGTCTCTTGGACACTCACTAGGTTACAATGTTCAGTCCATCCCTATGGATTCTAGTCCCTTTCTTATGGTATGCCCAACTTCACTTCACAGTTTTTGAACTCCATCCTAGCAGCTGGCCCTAATGCTAGCATTGGGATTGGGGGAAGTACACCTCCCTACACTCCTTTTTCATTTGGTGGATCTCAAATCCCTCAAATGACTCCTAATATGAGAGGCGTTCCTAATTTTAACCACGGGTCCAACCGTCCTACTTCTGGTTGGAGCAACCAATCTGGAGGAAACAATTCGACTCAAGTTCCATTCTACAACCCTACCTCCTCGACACAGATTCCAACCAATATATTTGGCATGAAAAATCCGCCTCTATCCTCCGGAATCCAACCCAGAGGAGTTCAGTTTCACACTTTGGTCAACCCCCATCCCGAATATAATCCGGCCGGGGGGGGATTTCTATAACCCTCAACAGAACATTCCGGCTGGAATGATGCCCAACCAACCTTATATGAATCATCCTGGAGGAGGGAATTATAATGTCGGACAGGGCCATGGTGTTTACTAGAACCCTGGATGGCCTGCAAATCTGTAAGAAAAATATTTTCCAGGAGGTTGGGGCTAGATGTCGCAACCTTGTCTCCCTTTTCTGACCACGCTTAACCTACCAGATTTATGTAATTTAATGAATGACCCAGTAAGTCATGATCCTACATGTCCCCCCATCCCCACCAAACTTCCTTCAGACATCCTGAAGTTCGAGGGTAAGAATGGAGAGGATCCTGGTGATCACGTCACTACCTTTCACCTTTGGTGCTCATCAAATTCCCTTAATGACAATTATATTCGATTGAGATTATTTCAACGCACCCTCATCAGATTTTATATGAAATGGTATATTGAGCTACCTAGGGGGGCATATGGGACTTTTAGTCACTTGGTGATGGCTTTCTTAACCTCTTCCAGTTGCCCATTCGTTATGATGTTTGCCTAGAACTGTTGTCTACTTTATGCCAGGATACCGCCACTCATATCTTAGACCATATATAGGAGTGGCGTAGACGGAAGAGGTTGATTAAGACCCATATACACCCAAACTTTCTTTTAGAATGGTTTCTTAAGTCTTTGAACCCTCCTATCTCGAAGGATGTTTCCACTTCTGGGGCTACCACTGAGGAAGAAGCGATCTTTAGAGCCCAACAATTAGACTTGATATATGCTCAGTATGGGATGTTATATCACTTTCTTCTAAACGCACCATGGTCAACTTAAGACCCAAGACAAAATCCTAGACCTCATGTCAATGGCATTGTAGGTGCCACCAATGTAAAGTCTGTAGATTCGGTGATAATCCAGATGAAAGAGTTTTCTCTAAGCCAATTTGCAGGAGGACCATCCTCATCTATGTATTCCAAACCCACTCAGTCGGTAGATGTACACTTCGTGCAATCATTGGCCAACCCGAATGGTAACCATCAACCAGGAGGGAATAAGAAGAAAGGACATAATAACTATAAGAGTGGGAAAAATGGCAATAAACCCAAGAACAATAATAATAATGAAAATATGGGTAGTAATGTTGGAGAGGGAAAATGAGAAAGACGTAAGGTGAAGTTTCCTTGTAAGCTTTGCACAGACGATCACCTTACCCATTTGTGCCCCAAACTTGTAGAAGTTGCGAGGCTATTAGCTCAATTGCCTATTGTGATGACGGATCGATTCCCACATAATCAACACCTAGCCTCGAGCTCCTCAAATGCCAGAAATGCAGCTGGTGGGGGTCAAAACCAGTAGTCACAAGATGGTGACCATTTATGTATCAATATGGTCGATGTGAAAGTTGATATAGCCACTCGATATCGAGACTATAGTTCTAAACAAACTATTCCTAGTCTATAATATCCTCCTCTTCCTTCAGAGATGACTTTACAAATTGAGAAACTAGAGCCACTGCCTCATATTTTGAAAGGGGTACTTAAGCACTCTACCCATAATCCAAATGCTAGAGCCTCCCAGAACTACTCTATTGTTGAGGACCTAAGTGAAACCCCTTGTGCGATGTCTGCTTTGGAGGTACTCTAGACGTGTCCTTCATAGAGGAATTCCCTACTCTTTGCTTTAGGATTTCTAGAACCCAATGGTTCAAAATTTATCAAGTTTTACGTCACAGATGTTAAGCCTCACTTTCCTTACCATGTGGCTTTCCAAATCCATGTGGAGTACTCAAATTATACCATCAAACATGTGATTGTTGATGAAGGCGCTGCTATGTGTGCGATGTCCTTGGTCTATTGGAAAGCTCTCGGTTATCTAATTCTTTCCAAGTCATCGAACATGTTGACTTCCTTTGATGTTCATTCCTTCTGCCCTCATGGTATTCTCCCTATCTTTTGGGTCCAGTTAGGTGGGAAGATGGTAGAGGTGGAAGTAGAGGTAGTTTATGCACCTCTTGATTATAACCTGTTACTAGGTCGTAATTGGACTTATTCTATGATCATCGTCATGTCACCCATCTTCTGTACTCTTTTCTTTCCTCATGAAGGGAATATCGTGACAATCGATTAGTTATCCTTTGCGTTCTCAATTTCTAATGCATCTATTGGACCGTCGATCCCTGTGATGGAAAATTCACAGCTGACAACTGAGAATATTGGTGTTGGAATGTATTCTTCCCTTATGGTTACTTTCAACTTCATGGCACCAATTCATCACGTTTACACCATGTCCAGTATGCCTGTTTTGACAGGGAGGTCCATTACTTTCCACACTTCCTATTTTAGTGATCCTTGGACCTTACCTTCCTCGACTGCGTCTTGTGAGGGTCAACCACATACTAGAATTATATCACCAACCGCTTTTAGTCGTGTTGGAGATGGGTCGACAACCTCTGCTAGTCATGTTGAATACCAGGAACCAACCACTGCAAGTCATGCTGGGGAAACAAGTCTAGTGATCATTAGTCACACTACACATACATCCCCAACCTCTTCTAGTCATGTTGGGGATCCATCACCAACCTTTGCCAGTCATGTTGGGGATTTTCTACTAGCCTCTGCAAGTCATGTTGGGAGCATGTCACCAACCACTAAAAGTCATGTTGGGAGAATTCATATGATTGAGAAGCCTAGATGTGTAAGATGTAAGCCCGATTTCCTTTGTAGGATTTGCAAAGGAGATCACCTTACTCATTTTTCCCTACTACTGTTGTGGTACAAAAAGTGTGGTTCCTTCCTAGGGGCTGTTATAGGATAAATTCGTGAGTGCGTACACAGACCAATCTCCCTAGATCCACCTGGATCTAGAACAAAACAGGACAGAATATATCGCTTTCCCTAGATATAACTATTGAATTAAATTGGAAGTGAGAATAAGAGACATACCTCGTAATCGCTTCCTTAATCTTTGTTGCTCCTGCTTCGCTCCAACGCTCTTGTGCGGTCAAGATCAAAACAACACAAACCAACCAAAGTGAAAGCAAATAATATATCCAATAGCTAATCTATACATATGATCAAGGATTTATGTAATAAAGTAAATCTAACTTTATGGGAAAGAAACATATTACTGTATCATATTAAATGTGAAAGAGAGATTACAACCATTGCCTTGATGTCGTAAGGTCCCTTCCTACTGTCCTTCGTTCCCAACACACTTTGACTCCAAGAATTCTGAGACCATAGATCTGATAGCTGCTCACAATCTATCTTGACAAATCTAATCTCAAAACCACTCCAACCAAGCTAATAATTCCAAGCCAAAGAACCACAACCAAGAACCTCTTCTCCATGAGAGCTCCTCTCTTTTTAT
>ML778465.1:726816-790723 GCA_009831015.1 Picea engelmannii
AGGAAAATGCAACTTTTTTCCTCAGGAAAAGTTCTTCTTCCTTCTCTCTTCAGGAACTCAGGCCACTGTGACCCCTCTAAAAGCAATAGATAGGTTTACATCATTAACGATCATAGGGATGACGAAAATAATGTGTAACAGGGGCCCTTAGGGTTCTGAGTCATCTTTGTCTTCCTAACCTTCCTTGGTTGATACAGCTATCACACTGATGCAATCTTCGAATGACACCCATCTTCCTTTAGGGGTTGATGCATCTCTTGACCTTGTTGTATCGCATCCTATTCAACCAATGGTTGAAGAAGTGGCCGTGCCAATGCAATCTTCGGTCGATCCCACTCTTCTCTTGGAGAGTGACAATCCTAAGGAAGTGACATTGCCGATGCAATCTTTGGTCAATCCCACTCTTATTTTGGAGGGTGATGCATCCTTCGACCATGTCCTTAGAATTTCTAGTTCTGTACCTTATTCACTAGGGATATTTCCACTCTCTTTGAGTATGCTCCCTCCAAGTCCTAGGGTGGTTTCCTTTGATTGGAATGATCTTGTAGAGCCTCAATTTCCATTTTCTACACCCTTCCATATAAGGGAAATTCTTCGATATATTGTAGATAAGGTAACCTCTCCAAGTATTTTATCCTCCTCGACTTGGAAAGCTTTGGGTTTTCCCAAGATTGTGTCATCTCTTCATAAGTTGTTGACCTTTCATAGAAGTCCTGCACGAGAGCCTTGGCCCCCCCCATGACTTGCCGCCTAGAAGCTCACAATCGAGTCCGAGTTAATCTCTTTTCCGACTCATTTCAAAAGAGAAAAGATTATCGAGTGATTTTTCCCTTTCACACTCGTTAAATTGGACTTGAAAGGTCGTGAGTATTAGTTAAGATCTTTTTCGACTTGTTATCAAAAAGTGAAAATATTTCCGAGTGAACTTGTATTTTTCACACTCATAAATTGGTTTTGAAAAGACAAATATTTGGCACAATTTTATCCCTTTTTCACACTAAGTAGACTACAAGACATAAAAAAGGACATTTTTTGACATTAAGTTGTGATTACATCTCATTCCCTTGCTTGCAGTATTGAGCCTATAGCCGATACTCGCTTTGCGTTATAAATCGTTTTCCTCGACAGTTTTTCAGCCTCAACCAAGCAGAGCCTTGTTTATATCCTTCACAATTTGACACCCTATACCTAGGAGGGAATATTCCCCGGAGTGTCCATCTCCTACATGCACTTCCCTACATTGAGAATATGTATGTTCCACTACTGGAACTAGTTTTTCTTACTTGCGACACTCGTTTCCTCCTCTGTATCATAGAATTCATTTGTCTATGAAAAAAAAAAAAATACGGGCGGGACGGGAGTATTATCTTGAATTGACAACAGTTATGTTGCCTTTAAATAGAGCACAAAATTATTTGAGTCCATTCATCATCATAATTTTGGGATTAGCATGGCCTTAGGAAGTTGAGCTCATTACAAAGTCTTCTCTACCGATTGGTTACTCTTCCAGTCCCTATAGAGAATTTTATTGATGCCTCCTGCATATCATGGTTTCATCATTGGGTCTATGCTACATGAGTCCTCCATATGTCTCATGCTCTTGTTAAAAATAAGTCTATCAACCTATGTCAACCACTCCTCAGAAATCTTGACTTTTCATGTCGTCCATACTCTCAGTTTGTATCAGAATCACATGATACTGTAGTCCTATCATGCACCCTGGCCCTACTTTCATCATTGGTAGGTAACCTTGAACCCAACAATCGACATTTCATCGTCGGTCATTGACTGGGTGGTTTCCCTTGTGTTCGATGGTAAGACATCTATTCACACATTGGGACTTGTGCAGTGTCTTGGATGCCATTAGCCTTATTGGTGGGTTCCTCGCCTTTGTCAGCAATTTTCATCATTGGCTAGTGATCAAAGGGTCTTTTTCGTGTAACGCTTGCACTTGGTGCATGCGAAAGACACACAGGGTCGTTGGTTCATGAACATGTTCTTTGTACGATTTCCACCAAATCATGAAGCTCCTGCTTTGTACCTCATGTTGATCGATGAAAGATTCCTTAATTCTCTCCTTTCAGTGGGTCTCTTTCCATCAACTTCAACTCATTTATTCTGGAAACAAGACCTAGAGTCTTATGAGTACCTTGAGGCTTGCAGTCATCAGTGGCAGGCTCTCTCACCATCGACAGTTGGGAATACATCAATGTCTCCTGATTGATGGATTCTTCAGGTGTTCGACACCGACTCCTTTATTCACACTTGTAAGAATGTACTTGGTGCCTGGATACCAAATTTCATTATCGATAGGTTGTCTCGCGTTTGTTAGGTTGTCTCACATTTTTTAACAGTATACCTCAATGATCGGTAATCAAACGATGTCTCATTGTGATCGACCTCAACTCCTTTATTCACATAATGTAGACTTGAACCTTTGGTGGATTGTGTTGAAGACTTGAAGACATCACTATGTGGTTGCAACTTTCCTGAGCTACTGCTTCCTTTTCATTGGACCAATACCTATATGACTTCAATGATCAAGGGAGATCATATTGTACTCCATAATATACATATATCTTCAGATTGGTTTTGAGACTGATTCTACTGGGCCTTGTTCATGACTATGACAGCTATTGGCATGTAACCACATTTGTATTTTCCTATTCATGGCCACAGACACTTGTTTGGTATATTTTCACATGGATATGCAATGTATTTTTGGCATCCATGTATGCAAATTTAGTACAGAATGGAATGAGCAATTGAGTTCGTCCAACTGGTTCTCTACCACTCCACTTCTGGGTTATTTATAATGTATTTTGGCCATTGAAGATACTCCTCTGACCTCACACATTAAGGGGCATCTGTTAGAGAAATATTTTCCTCACCCTATGCAAACCTATAGAGAGGGCCTTATTCCATTTCCCTATGCAGACTTGTCTTCCCTGTTACTAGAATCCAGAGACAAAAATACAATTTTTTCTACTTGTACACATCTTGCACCCTATACATCAAGCGTATAAGCACGCTGCTCCATTACAACCCGCGTACTTTGAGATTTGTGCCAAAAAATCAAAATTAGATGTCAGGTTTCCATGTCACGACAGGAGATCTCTGATCCTTAGCCTTCCATATACTGGAAAATTTCTGACTCGGCCCTTCAGTTGCATTTTGAAGGCTATAAATAGGCCAATTCCGAGCTATGAAAAAAAAAAAGAATTCAACTTTGAGAGCAAAGTTACTATGGAGAAATTATTTACTTCATATTGAGTCTGCATCCCTTTGTCCTTTAAGTCTAAACACAATGTTCAGCCCCCAAGCTCTTCCCTTATTGATGGAGAACCTCATTGTCTCCCTTCTATGAGCTTTCCTTTGGTGGAGGATTGAAGTGGTGGAGGCCCAGCTGGAAGGAACTTGGTTTCTCGATTCTGAACCGTGCCGACATGAAAGTCTATAATATTTTCACTTATGTTTATCATTTATTAATAGAAATACTCTCTTCTCGTCCAATTGATGTCTTTCAAATATATGAATTATTATCCATGGGCATATTTGTTATGTATATTGATGGATTATGCTATCTAATGTGCTAACCTTTTATATTGCCACCATATGCTTGTTTTCCTTTGTTTGTTGAGAACTTGTTGCAGGTGTATATAGATTTGGTCAAAGTCCTCAACGGTGGACATCATCAAACATTTGGACGAGGTAGGGTCCTTTCTTATCTCCCTTTCACATTGGTTTATATAGAATATTGTTGGGATAGAGTTGATTTCTGTAGTCATTTCCGTCTATTGTGGTTCACCCTAGCCATAGAGAGATTTTCCTCGTAACAATAAGTTACACAATAACTCCTTAAAGAATAGGGGAATCCCCTCCAAATAACCAAATACCATTCATACTTCATTATTCACCCTCTCAATAATGAATACACGATCTCTTATATATAGCTATTCACACTTGTACATGAGGCCCTTTTATCACTAGGTCGACCATATTACATATGTATTTACACATTACATGTACATTTAGACCCATATATTCCCCCCCTTGGGGTCATATCATATACATTTATCCATATATATTTCCCCTTGGGTCATAATACCAAATGAACCTGTCACCCCCATTTTGAGTTCAAAATTCATGTTTTTAGAAGCGAAATAATTAATCTAGGCAATTTACAAAATTTTCTTATGCCTTGTGAAAATTGTATTATTGTTGGTTAAGGAAAGATATTGGTTATTATTTGTCCCCTCTATTATGTCTCTCCCTTTTTTGTCATTCATCTGTGAAAATCCCCCTTCTCGTTTTATTTTTCTCTTTCTCTATTCTTGGAAACCGAGAGTTGCAACAACAAGTGTTACAACAATGGTGTTGCAACAACATGATTTATAGGATGAGTGTTGCAGGAACATGTGTTACAACATTGGTGTTGCAGAAATAGGTGCTATGACACTAATGTTGCAACAATGTGATTTACAACATATGTTTTGTAGAAATGTGATTTACATCACATGTGTTGCAACAACAGGTGTTGCGACAACATGATTTACAGTGTTGGTGTTACATCAATGGGAGTTGCAAAATTTATTTCACCCTTCAATTAATACCTTGAAAATGAATTTTTTTTGGTTGATGTGGATTTCCTCAGGCCAAACATGCTCTTGCATCAATATAGTTGTAGGTTTTTTATATTGAGAATTGTTTGGTTAACGCCTCAATAGTTGTAGGTTTGTATGCATGCAACGATTTTAATTAAAGAATGTTATGGGTTTAGAATTTGTTTGTAAAGTTCTTGATTAAATGTCTCAATAGTTTTAGAGTTTGTAGGTATATGAAGTGATTGATTAACTTCCCCAATTGTTGTAAATGTTGCATGTATGCAATTTTTTTAATTCCTCTTTAGTTACAAATTGCATGCATATGTTCTTTGATTATGTACCTCTTGGCTATTGATTTACAAGTTTGAGATCTACAATTTTTATTTAAACAATACATGTAATTTTTACGATGAAACTAAAATACATTTTTATATATGTATATTTTGAATTAAAGTGGGAGGCTGCAAAAGATTTTGTGTATGATTGGAGGAAACAATATGTTCATAGAACGTATTTGGAAATGGTTTAACAAAGTGTGTTTATGTACACAATGACATAATTATAAACACAACTATAATTACATGATAGATTAATTAATCTGGAATTGTTTTAAAAGATATACTTTTTTAACCTATATTGAGTTTGGTCTCTGATGTAACTCAAGTGGGACCTTACATATAGTATCAGATCTAGTTCTCAACACTAGGGCCTTGGGCCTGCAATGTTTTCTTATAGAATTGATTGGTGAAGAAGAAGAAATTGGGTATCCCAAAAGAAAACAAATTGGTTTAAATTTCTATGGTCTTGACTATTCTTCTCAGAGCTATAATGCATAGTTGAGATTAATACGTACATGCATTTGATTTTTTTTTTTTTAATAGTTTGAGATCTTTGAGGTATTAATGGTGTAATTCTAGGTGCAAGAATGAAGAATCCAAGTCATTCTAGTAGCTTCACCTTTGATTTATCTCTATCATCCTTGCACACTTTACTTGGAAAAAATAATGAGATTCATATTAGACAAGATTTTATGGAAGATGGTATCCCTCTCGCTCTGCCAAGGTTCTACGATTAAGAGAATCAATGCACAAAAATATAGTGATATGCTAATGTCACTAGGTATTGTTTTGAATAGCATAGATGTGGTAGGTGAAATAAGCCCCGAAGATAAATTTTCTCAGGTAGATACTCGTGGATGAGCGTTTCCTTTCAAAGAAGACCAATTTTAATGCTTTTGGAAAAATGTAGAATGTAATACATTTATTGCTGGGTTTGTCCATGGTTGTGTTTTGGTTATTTATATCCCTTCCATTTGTTATGAGTTTGGAAATTAAATTTCTTTGGATGTATTAGTATTTTTTCCATCGAGAGCTGTGTTTTTGACATGCTTATAATTTAGTACAAATTGGATGTATACTTATTTGTCATTCTCTTTTGAAGGTGGTTGGATTAGATCCTGGTTATAAATATGTGTAAATTTGCATAAGGACCTAGGGTTCACTTCAAAATTATGCCACTTTAGGATACAATTAAGCCATGGATGTAGATATGAACTTGCAATCTAAGAATTAAACCCGAACTGTAGGAAAATTCCGAGCCACGGGTAAACTGTAGTGTCTTCCCAAATGTTGGAAAAACTACAAAAACAAAGAAATTGTGTTTTGATTTGATTTTATTCTCTAAAATTATGAAAGAATTTTTGTGGTACAATTTTTTTTTTGTGACTAATATGTCATCAAGAAAAATAGTTTGTTTTAATGTCTTTATAGAAGCCAATTTTTTTTTGTGGAGATATTTTCAAAATAGATTTGATGTATGGGATTGTCATTAAAGAAATAGGGGTGTAAGTAGGGACATAATACATGTCGAGTTATAACAATGGAACATAGGCAAGAGATATAGGTAACCCTCATTCATATTTCTTTGATTACTATTTATGAGTGTCCAATTTATTGTATTGATGGGTGAGTGTTATAGATGAAACTTTCCTTCGCTTAATCATTGAGTTTAAATTAATTCTCGCAACTTTGAAAATGATATGTTACGTTTCCCTTTAATTGGATAGTGGAATTGGGTCCATATCACTCTCATCATGTGGTTTGGATTGCTGGGTTGTTTCTCAAACCAAATAGCTATAGATTGATTGTTGGTTTGTTACTAACTATGCCCAATAAAAAGATAACTTGTATATTAACCTTTGTAGGTTTAAAAAGGCCATTTGCAAGTGTTTTGTTTAATTCCTGGATGGTGTCCAACATTACACTCTCCTTCTTACATCACAACGATTTGTTGTATCACTTTTTTTGGTATGTTCTAACAAGCAACAATCCCAACACAAGTATTTTGTTATGCTTTGGGTGGTTACCTACAACCATCTTTGTATTGGATGTGAAATTGACTCTAGTGGATGTGATTACAAGGATAAAATTTTCCTTAACGTTATGCATTTATTTCTTGAATGGATAGATAATTGAATTGAATGTGTTATGAACCCATAACTAGATTGTCAAGTGAATATTATTTGTCTCAATAGAACTACAAGAACAAAGTAAGAACAACCAAATTGGATTAGTTCATAATGGGTTTCAACTAAAAAGTATATCCTCCTAAGCTATTTTAAAGAATCTTAACTACACATATCTTAGCTTATGAAACATTCCATTTCATTTTGCTGAGCTACTTTTAAGAATCTTGTTTAAACATATCTGAAATTTTAGAGTTTACCAATCTCATAATTAGTTATATTATGAAGCTAATCCATTTCATTTGTTTTAGTTTTATCTTGAACTATTGTATTCAATATCACAAATTCAAGTCAAATTTAGGGAAGTTGGGAATGCCTCTCTCTATATAATTTTTATGTAGTGATTACATACATAGTGTCTATTGACATACCCAAGTTCTAATATGGAGGACTAGTGTTTGGAATAAAAGGGAACATCTATAGAACATGCATGCCTAAAGGAGAAAAACATATGCTTAAAGGAGAAAAACATATTGCTTTATTGTGGGTTAGTTTGTTGGAAATGTAATCTGTTTTGGTTACTCGGTTGAGGGAATATGAAACTAACCATTGTAGGGATTCCAAGAGATATCTTGGAATATGAATCTAAATGTCAAACATTTTGTATTTATATGTGTATCATATGAATACCAAATGCAACTTACACTTATCCATTTAATGTGTATGATAGTGTTATTTCATGTGTATGATACCACTATCAGAGCATCTTAGTTCTTAGGTATCATTTAACATATGGTAGTTATCCATATCTTGTTGGGATTTGGTGACAACGAATTCTCAAGAATAGATTTAGATCCTATCATTCTGTATTGGTTACAACCAAATAGATCAAGTTAGAATGTGGAGAGGGATTGCATTTAATATTCAGTTTCACGTGTGAGTGTATAAATTCATGTAAGCCCGTAGAGGCAATATGACTGTGAGAGACTGAGTTTGAAAATCTGATGTAATCTCCATAATCTGAATAATAAGACAACCGATGCCTATGCTTGGTGGGCGTAGCCCAATGTTTGGGTGAACCACGTGAAATCCCTGTGTCTATTTCTTATGTCTGTGATTGTTAATTATCACTGTAAATTGTGTTTTCCGCTCTAACAAGTGGTATCGGAGCTAGTTGGAGGAGCTTCAAATTCTCGGAGGAGCCGACATAAGTTAAATCTATGTGAGGGTGTGTCAATTATACATTTCTGCAGATCCCTCCTCTGGAAGGGTGCGGCGACATACTATTCATCCTTTCATTCCTGCAATTTTCGGAAATTTCTGCGGTTCAAAGAAAGGCACAGTGCATAAAGTTTTTTCCATTTCCGCACCCCAACTGTGTTGAGAGGTGTGGACTCCCCACACTCCCGTGTTGAGTGAGGTGCGGTGGATCCTTAATGCACGGTACAATTTCTTTGTTTTGGAATTTTATGGTATGCTCCCATGAAAAAAAATGTGCATGTATTTTCAAAAGAATTTTAAAGGAATTTTTCATTAATTAAAATGTGCCAAGCCAAGTCACGTGGGTTTTAAAAGTGAATTTCCTTTAATTTTTTATTTTTTTTTAAAGGTAATGTGAACAAGAAGTCAATTCAGGTGGAGTTAAAAGGTATAAAAAGATTATTATTGGAAATATAGTATGTAAAAAGGTTAAAAGAGTGGATAGTTAAAAGGTTAAAAAGTGGATATAAAAGGTGTTTTTTATTATTTTAAACCTTGTTTATTAAGATCCACATTTAACCTTATTTATAATTCTTCCACATTTAAAAGGGTTTTATAAGCAGTGGATATTGGGAGATTTTTTGAGCTAATGGCTAAGATGCAGAGTTCAAATTTTGGAGTTGAAAAGTTCAGCAGTAAAAACAACTTTGAGCTCTAGAAGCTTAAGATGAAGGATTTATTGGTGCAACAAGGGTTGCAAAAAGCATTGGCAGGCAGGTCAAAGAAACCAACAGCCATGACAAAATGGGAATGGGAAGATCTAGATGCAAAATCTCTTAACACCATTCGTGTATGTCTGGTGGATGAGGTTTTGTTTAATATCGTAGGAGATGATACAACATCAGGCTTATGGAGAATGTTGGAAAGTCTATACATGACGAAGTCCTTGACAAGCAGAATCTACTTGAAGAGACAGTTGTACAGTTTGCGGATGAAAGAAGGTACAAAAGTTGATGACCATTTAAATACTTTCAATACCCTTGTAGTTCAATTGACTAGTATAGAAGTTAAATTAGAAGATGAAGATAAGGCTATTACACTATTGTGTTCGTTACCTGAATCTTGGGATAATTTAGTCACCTCTATTAGCTTTAGATCAACAAAAATTTTAGATTATGACTCTGTTGTGGGAGCTTTGTTGGTTGAGGAGATGAGGATACAATCTAGTAAAGAAACCTCAACTTCAGAGGCAATGTTGGTTAGAGGTCGAACTAAAGAGAAGAATGACAGAAGTTCCTTCCGATCTAAGTCAAGACAAAGAAAGGGTAAAGAAAAATGCTGACACTGTGGAAAAACAAGACATCTCAAGAAAGATTGTTGGAAGAGAAAGGAATCTGAGGAAAACTCTATGAAGGAAGCAAATTTGACTGTAACAAATTCAGGTATAATTGATCACGTTTTATCCATTTCTAGTAATTTACAATATCAAGAAGAATGGAAGTTAGATTCAGGTGCCTCCCACAACATGTGCTCACATAGAAATTGGTTTTTTTCTTACCAATCTGTTGATGAGGGTGTAGTGTTTATGGGAAATGGTATTCCATGTAAAACTGTTGGGGTTGGCAGTATTAGAATCAAGATGTTTGATGGTATTGATAGGGAATTAACAGATGTTAGATATGTACCTGAGCTTAAATCAAATTTGATTTCATTAGGAGTGTTGGATTCTTGTGGATATAAGTATACAGGTCAAGGTGGATCTCTCACAGTGTTGAAAGGGAATTTAGTAGTGATGAAGGCAACAAAGGTTGATAACATTTATAAGCTGGAAGGCAGTACTGAAGTGGCATCTGAAGTGATAGATGTATCTTCTTGTTTATGGCAGAATCATCAAGTTCATAAGAGCAAGAGAGAATTGCAGGTACTAGTAAGAGGTAAATTGGTTCCAGACTTAAAATCTTTGTTTCCAAATTCCTACTTGTTTTATATCTCTACAAGTTACGATGATGGTATAAAGGGATGTTGTGTGTGGGATCCTACTTCTCACAAGGTCATTATTAACAAAGATATTGTATGTATGGAACAACCAAAAGGTTTGATTCAAGATCGCAACAATAAATTTGTTTGCATGCTAGGTAATTCATTGTACGGCCTATTAGTACCCAGGCAAATGTACAAGATGTTTGAATCCTTCATAGTGAGTCATAATTTTTCAAAGGGTAGGAATGACTATATAGTTTATAGTACATTCACATCATTGATGTTCTTTATTGATGATATGCTCGATGCAAGCCAATAAAGAAAGTAAATTATTGATGATGTTCTTTATTGATGATATGCTCGATGGATAGGACAATTCCGATGAGGGATCAAGGAGCAGCAAAACATATTATGGGCATGGAAGTACACATAGATGGTAATGGTAAGTTGTGGTTGGAGTTCAACATGAACATTATAAAACCAATTTTTATCCCTCTTGATTTCCATTATAAGTTTTCTTCAAGTATAGGGCATGTCTATAAAGAATAAAATGTTATGTCTCGTGTAAGTTCAGTAGGAGGTCTGTTCAATGCGATGAAATGGTTAAGACTAGATGTTTCACATGCTAATGATGTTGTGAAAAACATGATAGATTCAGGTGTTGTAGTGAAATGGGTGCTTCAACGTATGAGAAGCACAAATGTCACCTATAATGGTTACACTAAGATGGTCTGTGATGATTGTAATGTATATTGTAATACAAGTTCTTTGGACAGAAGGATATCTATCACTAAATATGTTTCACAACAAATTTGTGGAAGACATGTTGGAGGTGGAGTGACCCCTCAGGAAATCCAAACTCATGCAAGTCACACAAACGAGATCATGAAACCAATTTTATTAGAGAAGCTGTAGTGGTGCTTGGCTTCTCTTGGCTTGCAACAAAGATGATGAACAAAAGGAAGAAGCAAGCTATCAGGTTAATTGTTGTCAAGGTGGAGATTGTTAGGATTTGGTGACAACGAATTCCAAAGAATAGATTTAGATCCTATCATTCTGCATTGGTTACAACCAAATAGACCAAGTTAGAATGTGGATAGGGATTGCATTTAATATTCAGTTTCATGTGTGAATGTATAAATTCATGTAAGCCCGTAGAGGAAATACGACTGTGAGAGATTGAGTTTGCAAATCTGATGTAATCTCCATAATACGAATAATAAGACAACCGACGCCTATGCTTGGTGGATGTAGTCCAACGTTTGGGTGAACCACGTGAAATCCTTGTGTCTATTTCTTATGTGTGTGATTGTTAATTATCGTTGTGAATTGTGTTTTCCACACTAACAATTCTAACATATCTTAGTGTTTCCCTTCATATTTGGTGAAATGCATCTTACCTATACCTTCCAGTCTATGCATACATCTGCTAAAACACTTGTGTCTTCCTGTCAGTCTACACCCCTGCAAGTATGTCCATCTGTATGGGCATTTATTCTCCCCTCACATGCGGAAAATGTCCCTTTTCCTTCTTTGGTTGATTCTTTGTCTCTTTGCCAATCCTTCTGCAGAAGGAAGACCTCAATCCATTCTCCTCCGATCTATGCATGTTTGAGCGTTTTAATACTACCTTAGTGATTACGCTTGGCACCCATGTGCATGGATTATGTTATGTGGAAGCGTCATAGTTTCATTGTAGAATCGTTCCCTCAATTATAACAATGAATATTTCGATGAGATATCTTAGAGAAAAAAACCATTCCCTCATGGTTGAAAATTAAAGAAAGAAAAATCGAACCCGCGGCCTGTTCGATTGAAAATCTCGGTGTTTGACCACTCTCTTGATACTCTCTCTAGATTTCAAAATCCTCTAATCTTAGGGAACTTGAACCTTTCTATCATATAATTGAAACACACCTTAGGGTTTGGTGTGGATTCCATCTATGCGACCCGTCTTTTTCCTGTAAGATCTGTCCCAAGCCTTCATAAATTGCAGAACGTTGCAGCTGAAATCTGACAAAGAAGGGAAGATAAATCAAATAGTGGTTTGGTCATTGGGCGCACTCCATCTCCATGCGCTAGTATAGCACATGAATGAAGTCGAGAGACCCTAAACCTTTCAATTCTGGGGCAACTTTTGAGGCTTCGCTTTCTTCCATCCAGTTGTTTCCTAATCATCATAGATAATTCAAAGGGAACATTCGTTGTTGCTCACTATATATTAATTTACATAGATAGGTAGAGTGTCAAGTTTGAATTTGCATATGGATAAATGAGAATGAATCCCAGTTTATGAAGTTATGAAAATCAACATAATGTTATGTTGTTCATGAACATAATGAAATCCAATAAGAGGCACACTTTGAACCGAATGTCTAATGCATAATTGTTGAACCGAACCCCAGTTTAAGAGCATTTTTTGTTTGCTAAGTTTTTACATGGGCGAAAATCATAGAGAAAGATGCTAGAGGACATGAAAGCTCAGGCATAGTGGCCACTTCTGTCGATTTACAGTTATGCATAATACCATGTATAGGGAGAACCAATAGTCCTTTCTCTCTCTTCATGTTTTAAATTGACAACTTTAGTAAACTGCTTAGTAAATTTATATTTTGTATGTAGTCAATGACTCATTCAAGAGGGTGTTTTTTTTTTATAACTTATATTGTCGGTATTTGGTAATAACCTTGGCTATTTTACAGGCTTTTGAATTGTAGAGTGAGATTGTGAAAGGGTGGAGCTGCAAGAAAACCTTGAGGTCTAATTATGTCTTTAAAATGCGTTGAGTGGAGGAACTATTATATTTATTGAACACTCTAATCCTCTCATTTGTGAGTGATACAGTCACAATTAACAAAACAACTTTGTATTTTGTTGTAACTTGCTTGCAAATTTCTCAAGCCAAAGTAGAATTGTTGCAAAATCAGACTCAACTTGTTCATGATGCACTTGAGCGAAAGAATCTTCGACTTTCTAAACTAGTCCTTGTTTATAACCCTCTTTTCAAAGATGATGAAGATGATGATGCCTATTCAGAACAAGATCCAACATAACAAAAATTCACTGAGAAAGATTCATATTCAATTACAAATGAAGATCAACTTCCTATTTTCAAGCCAATCATCAAACCTTGGGAAGAAATCAAGCACAACAAGAAAAAAACCAATATCAGATATGAAAAGGAAGTGACCTTTCATATTATGGATTATACCAAACTGATACAATTCCAGAGTGTTGGATTTCTTTAGGAGAGTTCATATTCACCTTCTCTATTTCAAGAGAATATTCTGAAATGTCAACATTGTTAACGAGTTATCTACCTATAAGATCAGTGCTTCGATCTTCATCCTTGCAAGAATTGTGGAAAACAAAATTATCCTTCAAACAAATGTTCTAACAAAAAGAAATCTGTAAGATTAAATAACCACTATGGGTGGATGAATTCTTGGAAATGGTCATCAACAGTCAAGAAGATATCTCAATCATACCATAGAATTCATTCTCAAGTATTGACGCATCTTGCAGTGAAAGGATTTTCATCTTCTCACCTTGTACCTGACATGGAGGAAAAAAATCAGTGATTGATAATCAAGATTCAAGTTTAAAAGTCTTATCAATCGATTAGTAACAAGAAAGAATGACAAGTGAGCATTATTGATTTATGGTTTTCCTTAAACCACCACTTAGTAGAAGGCCTACAACTTCTTCTAGACAATGGTTTGTGGTTTTCCTTAAACCTCCATGAGGGGTATGAGATCATTTGACTCAATAGTAGGAACCAAACCCACCTTAGAGGCCCAATTAGACTTTGTAGCATTTGATGGGTGGAATGGTTCTCCAAATCTTTCGATGTAGCCAATTTATCGATGGGATTTACTTAGTGATTGATAGGATATCTTTCTGTGAAAGTTCCTCCTTCAAGTTAAACATTTTTTTTAATTTTTTATGTTATTAGATGAGTCTAATAAAGTAAGGATTGATGGTATAAACCAACTGATAGAGGGAAATATTAACTACTGAAGAATAATGAGCCTGGGATAACCCTTGTGCTCTACTTTGCAGATAATGATATTCACACCTATTACAAGTCTAGTAATAATATGTTAACTTGCTGGTATTTCAACACTGACTGAGATACAATAATGGAAATAAAATATGCATGCAATAAGATAAGTGCAAGAAAAATAGTTTCCTTACCTCTACCATCAATCACATATTAACACAACAATTCACTTTTCATCATTTAGAACAAAAGAAATGTTAAAGTATTGAAAAACATAGCTTATCAATAGATTCAGAAACTCTTACTTGTTATAGCATCAACTACTAAATTAAAATATGGAAGTAGTTCCTATTCAATCCAATCACATAACGCCTTTGATGATTTTTTTTTTGTCTCTGGTTCTAAACAAAACTTCTTAATTAAAGTTTCTCACAAATAATTCTTTACAATTCTAAAAAAAGAGGGTCTTTTCCCAAAACCATCGACCCTTTCCCAAAAGGTCGATCCTCCTATTTATAAAGAATCACTAACTTAAAATAGATACTAAAATTTTGTGTTAAGTAAAACAAAAGCGTGAAACATGGCGCTTGATCTCTTTTTTCTCTATATATCGTCTAGCAGTTCTACTAGAGTGGATGATTATTCTCGTATTCTAACCACTTGACGAAGAGATCCTCACATGTGTTAGCATACATGAATTTGTGTTGGTCCATCGGGGTTGAAAGAGTTTCCTTCATCTCTATTTCACGTTCTTTATATTTGATCACTTTGGCACTTAAACACTACAGTTTTGTGCGATCCTTGATCACGTGTTCCATAAACTTCCTAACCTGACCTAGTGTCATGATCACCACCTGCACGATCTCTGCTTCTCATTCTGAGTCATGTTTTGCATGTCATTTGACTATGTCATGCAAGTCGACAAAGTCTTCGGGTGAGTCGACTCTGGAAGGCCAATGTCTTTCATCTCCCGATTGATCTTCTCCCAGATTTTCTCGCACTCGGCCCTCCTTTCCTGTATCTTTTGTTGAGGTTCCTAGGCCATGATTAGCCAGTATTCGACTACCTTCTTGATTCGGGAGATGTTGTCCATCAAAACTTAGATTCCATGCTCCTCCATGTCTCAACCCTTTTGTATTGCACTGATATAATCGATTCATTCTACAACATGGTATGCCTTTTCATACCATCTCTCCATGTCTTTGAAGGTTTCTAGAACCATGAGAGTGTCTTATTGAAGATCAGCTATGCATGTAGTGAAGAGATGTCTCTCGCTCATGAATTGTTCATATGCTTCTCGAAATTCTCTCTTCAAGAATATTGTTGCTTGCATGGAGTCCTAATAGTATTTCTCCAAATGGTACAGATGATCCAACTCATTCTTTACGAAGGCCAACTCCTTTTCATCCCATTTTTATCGATCCAGTGTGGCATCAATGATAACCATTCCTACGCCGATTAGGTCAGTTGTCTTTGCATTTTTTGTGTTGAGAAACTTTTCTTCGATGGTGATGAGAATCGTGCTATCCAACGTGAGCTTCCTTTTCTTGGTTGTCCTCCTCATTATGGATTTCCTCTTTCTGTCATAATAAATCGAATGTATATCGACGACCTTATCCATGGGATCAGGGATCTTTTGGTCTCCCCAGGTCAGAGTGTTTCCCAAGCTTCCTGCCATATATATTTTTTCTAGGACTAGCTCTTGTACTTCTTTGACAGGGGAAACTTATGTATTCTCTAATGACTTGTCCTCCGGTTGGTGTTCATCGGTTGGTGGCGTATTGGCCTTAAATGGAGAGACATTCACAGGCTCAACACTAACTTGGTGATTGGCTGGTGAAGTATCGATCTTTAGCTGTCGAAGTTCCCTTTCTTGTTCACTAGAGCCTAGCTCATCCTTAGAGCTGTCTTTTGGAGTCCCCAAAAGGTTGATAAATTTAGTGTCTAAGGAACTCTTGACCTCATGGTCGCCCTACAGAGGGTTTGGATTTGATGCATTGGGAGTTGGAGAAGATGTTCCCCCTGGTTATTTCTCCTCTGTGATTGGTACCAGAGTTATAAGTGAGAGCTATGAGCTCTCTTCATCATAATAGATGGTAATAAAATAAAAAAGAGTGTCCAACACACCCGTTTCACGTGATGTTCTTTGAATCTCCTTTTGGGATGGAATAATTACCAGTGATCTGACTTGTGGTGACTGAACTATGGGATTTTCTAGATCAATGGTTCCCTCCAGTAGGATTGTTTCCGAGTCGATTTTCTCTCCTTAGAATTTTTTTGTGTCATCCAGGGTGACCCTCAAGGGTTCTATCATAGGGTCAACCATGGGATCGTCTTGTAGTCTTTCTATGACTCTTTGAGATTCTTCTAGTAACAAAATTCCTCTTCTCTGTGCCTCTGTCACTTCAATTTCTCTCTTTCATCTCTGACTCTAAGGGCTTCTTGAGATGACTATTCTATAGTCTCAACCTGCTCTTCCATACTCATCGATTTAAATCTGGTCATATTTGGGTTAGCTTTCCTTTGCGGCATCTCCTCCCAGTCCTGAGCACATTCTGTAAAAATCTCATCTTCGAACTTATCATGTGCATATGTCCAGTAGGAAGAGACTTGTGATGCATGACAAAGCACTAGGCCTTTAGGGTCATGTTTGCGGAATCGACCTTTTGGGAATATTTATTCCAACTGGCTCAAACCCTCTTTTTTATCTTGCAAAATATTCTTCACCATGTAAAAACCTACATGGAAACCATAGGGTATGAACACTTGTTTCTTCTCTCTAACCAGGATGGCATTATAGACCTGCAGGATGGTTTGGTAACAAATTTCTCCCATGACGAGCCGATCCGGGTTGTGAGCGGGGAGTATATGCGGTGCGTAGGTAGCTCCAACCACCCTAATATAAGTTTTGGTTTCTTTTAGATACTAGTGACCCACCTTTGAGATCATTTTCTTGGCTGCTACCAAAAGTCTTGTGAATTCTCTTTAAAAATAATAAAATAAACCTGAACTAGTAATTCATCGTAGATGAGAGCATGGGATTTGTTATACATTTTTTTCCATAGAATGTCGAAGTAGACATGTACATGTAGCTCGATGACATGGAAACTCAGATTCATGCCTGCGAAGACGTTCCTTGCGTATATTATGTCTAGCAGGTACGACGCCATCTGAAAAGTGGGCGCTTCTCCTTCCTTAGGTGTCTGGGCATGAAATATGTGGGTGCTCAATTGTTTAGATATTTTTTCTCCCCATTTGAAGCTACTCCCAAAGATGGCCACAGTGTATTCTAGGGGCATCCATGCCTCTGAAAACTTAGCGCAATCTCTCTCTCTCTCTCTCTCTCTCTCTCTCTCCGCATAATAGACATATCATAGCCATAAATAGATGTATGGATCCCTCATATTTTTTGTCCCGTATCAGTCATTGCTCCAGTTTGTGAATTTTTTGTATTATTTCCACCAGGAGGCCATCGATCGACTAGTGTCATGGAACTCATAGAATTTCACTACGAAATACGTGTTTAATCGCTCCTCTGGTTCCCTGAGATTGTAATATTTTTGGACCTCTGTCAGGAGAAAAACATCGACGCATCCGCCATTATCATCATTAAATAGGCACTTCATTAAGTTTGTATGATCGAGTATCCACCCCAGGGTCTCAATACAGGGAAAGATCGGCGTTCGATAGGATACCATATGTAGGCATGACCGTCGGATGTTCGGAAAAACCTGATTATCAAGCATCCTTACATTCGGGTCACTATGGGGGATGAATTTCGGGTAATATTCCCGGTTAATTCTGTTGAAAAAATATCCCCACTCTGAGAGCATTATATTTGACCCAGTGCTCACCTATGTGTCACCAAATGCAGGGGGATGGGAAAATTCCTTCTTATTTGATGTTTTGATGACCGTCTCTGTTTTACTATCAAATTCCAACTGCCTCATAGCACCGAGAGAAGATCCCTCACTGACCTCTGCTTCCTTCAACTTTTGTGTTTTGTGAGCGTATGGTCATTGGCTTCCTTGGAGGAATTTTCTTATAAGGAGAGAAGATTTAGACACCATATTGCAGAGAGGATACTGATATATAAATAAAATGTGACCACTGAAATGATAAAAATAAACACATACCTCTTCTTCACACTAGCTTATATTGTTTTGAAATTTTGAGAATCGAGTGCAACTCTTGAGACTCTCTTTTCACTTCTTTGAATGCTTTAGAAATGAGAAACTTGTGTACAAAATGTTGGGGTTCGAAATTGTATTAGTAATTTAAACACAGAGAATACTTAACTTGTCCCATCAGTTCTTCAATTCGGGGTGTAAGTGCAGTTTTACAAAATCTGTCACCAGATCCGCATTATGCTCGAGATTAAATGTAGTCCTAGGTTGGTGGTGCAGGTGCGGGGTACATTATGGTTCATCATAAATTTCAAATTACCGTTATTCGATCGATGCTCGGGGTAGCAATGTATGTGGAGAGAAACATTAATTGGCCTATTAAATGACAGAATCCAATCTCATTTTGTGTTGAAAACGTCCCATCATTCCCCTAATTTAAACAAGTGGATCATGAGTTGATGCTTTTCTTTAGAAAATTGTTGGCATAGGGGAAGACCCAGAGTTCAATGCTCAAGAGCGCACCAACAAGTCCCTAACTACCGGCCCTTTCGAAAACATCTGCGAAGTAGATAAAGTCTCACCTGAGGTAGAGGCAGGGGTGGTTGCAGAACTCAAGTGTCTGCAACCTTAGCTTGGAAAAATATATGTGATTATATTGTTTAAAAATAACTTAGCACTGATAGATTATCAATATTCAACCATTACTCTACTTCACAGATAACATAGAGCATCGCAACATTCACTTAGGTATAAGGTATTTCAACATTTAGCCATAGTAGAACATATTAGATTTGGTAGATCAACACTAAGCACATTCATACATGTCTAATAAGCACAAAGAATAAGAAGATCTATCTAAACATGTCCAAGCACTTAGCAAAATAAGGGATAAACACATCAATTCGAAGCACAAATCATAACACACAGTATTTACGTGGTTCACCCCCACCCTGGGGTTACGTCCACCAACTCTTTTTCTTTATTGTCTTCAGTCAAATAGGTTACAAGCACAAAGCCACCAAAACCATACTCCACATGGGACATGAGATCTATGCACCTCTCTAGATCCTCCTTCCCCGAGTATCTGAGCACCCAGTCTCTTACAAACACTTGCACTTAACACTGCAAGTTCAACAATATGCATAGAGCCTACTCAATCACATAGATCACTTTCACATAGCAATATTTACCATCACATAAATGTACTCTACTACTTACATCACCTAACTTAATTTATACATATACAATAGTCCTAAACATGGGAAAATCCCATGGGTCAACATCCCATTCCCGTTACATTATCCCAAAAGCCCAAAAAGGACCCAAAAGTGGGCTGAGATTCCGCAATATCCACTTTGTTTGGCGCTCCATCTTTGATAGGATGTTGAAGTCCCAAAATTGGTCAAACATGACCAAGTATCTCCCAAAACTTGGTCAAGAGACAACAGGCTCTCGACACTCACCTGTGACTCGTCCTGAGTCACTATGGCCTTATCAATTCTGCCTCGAATGCCTCAATCTTGGCTCGAGCTGCTTCGACCTGTTGTTGTGCTATGACCTCTTGCTCATAAAACTTGTGGATGAGTGCGTCATTGATGGGTCCCTCTAGGTGTTGTTCTGCTGCACTCACAACCTATTCTAGATCCGCTCCTCAGATTTCAACCTCTATGAACAACTGACATGCCTTATCTTGCACCGGTTGAAGTCGTTGAGTCACTTCCATCACTTTTCTCTAGCTCGTATGGATCTGCTACTGGGTCATGTGCTGCTCATGAGATCTCTTCATTCTTTCTATGGGTGATAGGGCCTTTAGCTGCGTCTGTAGCTTTTCAACTTCATACTTCGCCTCCTAGAGCTGCTACTCCAATTTATATAACTCTGGGTTCTCGATGAGGTTTTCATATGTCTAGGTGTTGTGGCTACTCAACTTCTTGCACTTCAAGGCAAGAGATTTTAGTCTGTCAACTGGGTTGCGGGAAGTTATTTCTCTTGAGTCTCTAATCTCCTGTGGCATCTCAAGTACTCTGCGAAGCTCTATATCAGTAATACGCTGCTGGAGTTTCTGGATCACTTCTGTGAGCTGTGCCACCTGCTGTGGGATTATTTCTTCGGTATTTACCTGAATGAATTTCACAGAGTGAAGTGCTTTGTTGACCACTTCCTTTACTTCTAGTTGCTCTGTAAACAACTGTTCCTTTCCTTGTTGTAGTTGTTCTTTCTCATCATTCCACTTTGCTTGGAGAGCACTCTTTTCTTGTTCTGCAACACTGCGTTGTTCTACAAGTACTCCATGTACTTGTGTCAAATCCTAAGTGTCTTGCTCTACCTCATCTTGTGATTTTCGAAGTTGAGCCTTGACTGAATCTGCAATTTGGTGGAGTTGAGTTGGCTCATCTCCTACTGGTGGTGTTCCGACTGACAGGGGCATAGTGGAGATTGCGTGCTTCAACTGAAGTGCCTGTTGCACTCCTTGGAGCTCTATCTTGATTCGACTGTACATCTCCTCTTGTTTAGTATATTTCTTCTCTATTATCTCCATTGCAGCATCATTCAGAGCTACGATGATGAAGTTGAAGTCATTTGGGGTTAGTGTGGTCTGTAGCTTAGTCACGGGAGCTTTGGAATTCTTTTGGGAATAAGGTTTCTCAGGTGAACCCTTCCTCTTCTTCAAAATATTATCTTCGTATTTGCGCTTCTGTTAGAATTATTCTAACTCTTGACCATCACCCTCTTGCTCTGGTGTGATGGAAGCAGTATTCACCGAGGCACTTCTTAAGTCTTGCACTTCACTGATATTCTGTCACATGTTAGGTTCGGGTATATCCTGTGCAGCTTCTGGACTGTCTACATTAGATATCTCTGTAGGGTCAACTGGAACAAGGAGGTCCACCGACCATTCCTTTGTGATCTCCTCCAGATATTCTTATGCTAATATATAATAGGACTGTAACTACTGCTTGTGGTCATTAGCACACATTGTGTTGTAGAGAAAGTGTCTGTCTTCGTTGAGCTTCATCAGGGGCTGAAACCTATAGAGGGTGTTCGGAGTGATGCGTAGTGTAGACTGGATAGCTACTTTCAACTAATTATAATATGAATGAAACATGGAATTTCACTGCCATTGTTTACTCATATCGTTCAAGTACCAAAGATTACTGAACTTCGCGGCCAACGGTTCAAATGGCTTAATGTCCGAGAAGGTCACACCTTCTGGCATTTCCCATGCAATGAAAGAAATCAGGATCATGAGCCAACTGAAATGGAACTCATATCCTTGGTCCTGGGCTTCTCTACAGTTGAGCTCTAGCTAGTTTACCAAGTAATATGCCCAATTCATATGTAGGCCCTCTGCGCACTTTCTTGTGAGTTATACTATGAATCCAGTGACTTGGGTTAGTTGATTCTTGTGAACTAACTTTCCTACGATCAACTGACAGGTGAGGCGTACTACACCGTTCTGAATAGAGGATACCTTGTAGCCGCACGTGCCCTTCTTGACATTGCCATAAGTCTCTTTTATCTTCTATGATAAGGCTCGGTCTATAGTCTTTCCAGGGTAAAAATCATGTGGGTCAGGGCTTGCATGCTCAGCCCAGTGATCCGATGGATCAAGGTTAGATCCACTGTGATACATCGGTCTAGCCATAAATATCCTCCATGGTAACATGATAGCAACAACTTAACACATTCATTCACTTCTTGATGTCGTTTGAAGTGTGGGATCTTCATAACATTAAGCAGGGTAGACTGCACGAGGTTATGGGTCCAAGGCTGGGTGATAATATTTGAATTATTTCCTTTCTTCTTGGTCAGATACTTATGCAAGGCAAGCATACCATAAGCTTTATGGTCTCCAAGGTTGAAGTCACTAAACTTTAGCGCTGCTATCTTATCCTGGTCTATGCGAACTGTGTGTGTCCATTTCGGGAGGTATGCAGTGACCAAGGCATAGTCAAAATCTCTAGGCACGCTATCTTTGTTCACTGTGCCACTCAGAGGAGGTATATATGTAGGTAAGATGCTTGGAATCAACTTATAATTCACGAGATCATCTCTATGCTTCGTTCTCATCTCTATCGTGATTCTGGAAGTTCCTGCTCTGCGAGCAGTCGATGGAGAAGCTTGGAATCCTCCTGTCGATGATGCTTGCACACCTACAGACATCCTTCTTTCCGACATGACTTTCTCAGTCCTAAGATCAACGAGTACTTCCTTCACAGATTCTTCAAGTGCACTAATCTCCACGGACATACGCGCTCGGGGTTAATAATATTAGGTTCACAATGTAATGTAGAGATGAAAATAAGATGGAAAGTAAGGGCGTAATGATCACTGAACAATATTAACCAAGGTTGCGAGCTCAAATGATCAATTTGGCAAAAGTTTTCTTCATGCATGGCGCGACAGGATAAATAGGAAACTCAACAACGGATTGCTTGCAACGGGTATCAGGCTTCATTAACTCTTGTTCTGTCCATTATGGCATGGTCCAAAAGTCAGGTGGCGAGCCATAATTTTTTTTCTAGCCATTCAGAGAATCATTCGAACGAATATATCGTCCCCAATGACTATATTGCTTTGTCACGGTGAAGTGACCTATGTCACTATTATGATATCTCGACGAAGTTCAAATTCTACAAATTTTCCTTCTGGGAGGCTCCCTCTGAAACCTTCTATAATTTTTCAATCTTAGCCCTATTTTTACTTAGCTTCCTAGCTTTCTTTCCAGTGAGCTTCGTCTCATTATTCTTCTTTCCATTCTGATTCTTATCTTCTTTAGATATAGTTACTATGCGTTGTTGAGAATCTTTCAGGGTTAACATCTCTTCTGCTTCTAGAGTAAGTCCTTTAGTCTTATGAGGGTATTCTAGTGGTATTGCAGCTTCGACATCAGAGTCTCTAGGGTCAAATAGCTTTGATTCGTTCTCCTGTTCTTTAATCAATCGAGCGATCCTTCTGGTCATGAAATGTTTTAACTCTTGTTTCTTCCGTTCCAAGGATTCTTCTTCTTCTTTTCATCTGGCTTGATCTCTTTCAATCCAAGGTTTCCCTAGTAACATGGTAAATAGAGCATTGTCTTCAATACATTTGATAATCTCAAAATCTTCCTTTGTCAAAGTTCTATTGACAGTCATAGGTATTCGGGCGAGCCTTCCACACAGGTTTACTAGCTTTCCTCTAAATAAACATATTCCTCCTAGGAAATGTATCATAGAAGGCATTCCTATATATTCCTAGGTTCTTTCTGGCATAATATTCACTTGTGTCTCTTCATCAAGAACACAGTCAATGTCAAAGTCCCCTATTCTTGCTTCAATGCATTCTTTTTCTTTGAAAATCTCTGATAATCTGACATGTCAGTGGTCATTCAGGGTCTCTTTCATTTGCATCAATACTTTCTCTTATTCTTTCTGGGGTTCTTCCTTTTCTGGATCTACCTTAGGGTTTTCTTGATTCAGATTCATGCCTTCAATCTTAGCGATCATTCTAGGGCAATCCAACACTTCATGGTCCATATCTTTACAACAAAGACAACTAGGTATTCTTCCAGGGAATTCCTTAACAAGATGTCCTAGTCTTCTGCAACTATAACAGAGGGTCAATCCTCTCTTTCTTTTAAATGATCCCCAGATCCATTTATACTGCACACTAGGATCATAGGATTTAACTTGCAACAAATTCTTTATAGGATCCTGCATCCATTTTTTATTCCAGACATTCTTTCTATGCATAGGTATAACATATCTTTCATTATTCTTATCAGATCTATTCATATCAAACCTTATTTCATCTATTAACACCCTAGCTTTCAAACTAGGACAAAACCTATCAGATATACCTAGATCCATACTCTAGAAACAAAAATTTCCACCTATATTACTTTTACAGAGCACAAATATTTTAGATCTAAGAATTCTTTAAATATTCTTACCTTTAATAGAGCACAAAGTTTACAGATCCTACCTCTTTCAATCAGAACTTCTCACTTTTACCTTTCTTGGAGCACAAAGATTTAAGATCCTACTTCTTCTCTATAGATCCGACCTTCTTCCCTTAGAAAAAAGATTTCAGATATTGCTTATTTCTTTCAGATCCAACCTTCTTTCTTTTAGATCTAACCTTCTTTATTTAGCACAAAGCTTTACAGATCAAGTAGAATACTGCGCACTAGGGCACAATTCTATGCACAAAGCTTTCACAGTTTCAGAATGAATCTTTGCACAGAGCTTCCTCTTTCTTAGTTCCTAGAAATCATAGTTTTAGGTCCCAACAACAGAACCATTTGTTAGCACAGGGGAAAAACCAGGGTTCAACACTCAAGAGCACACCAACAAAGCCCTAACTACTGACCCTTTCGGCAACACCTGCAAAGCAGATGAAGTATCACCCAAGGTAGAGGCAGGGGTGGTTGCAGGAATCAAGTGTCTGCAACCTTAGTTGGGACATAGATCTATGATTATATTGTTTACAGAGCACTTAGCACTGATAGATTATCAATATTAAACCATTACTCTACTTCCCAGATAGCACAAAGCATTGCAACATTCCCTTAGGTCTAAGGTATTTCATCATTTAGCCATAGTAGAACAGATTAGATCTGGTAGATCATCACTAATCACATTCATACATGTCTAATAAGCACAAATCATAAGAAGATCTATCTGAACATGTCCAAACACTTAGCAGAAGAAGGGATAAGCACATCAAGTTGAAGCACAAAGCATAACACATAGTATTTACGTGGTTCACCCCCACCCTGGGGCTACATCCACCAACTCTTTTTATTTATTATCTTCAGTCAAATAGGTTACAAGAACACAACCACCAAAACCCTACTCCACATAGGACATGAGATCTACACACCTTGCTAGATCCTCCTTCCCCGAGTATATGAGCACCCAGTCTCTTACAAACAATCACACTTAACACTGCAAGTTCAATAGTATGCAGAGAGCCTACTCAATCACATAGATCACTTGCACATAGATGTAATCTACTACTTACATCGCCTAACTTACTTATTTATACATATAAAATAGGCCTAAACATGGGAAAAGCTCGTGGGTCGACATCCCATTCCCGTTAAATTATCCCAAAAACCAAAAAAGGATCCAAAAGTGGGCCGAGATTCCACAATCTCTGCTTCGTCTGGCGCTCCATCTTCGACAAGCTGTCGAGGTCCCAAAATTGGTCAAACATGACCAAGTATCTCCCAAAACTTGGTCAAGGGCCAACAACAATGTTTGTTGATATCTCTTGGAAAAAAATTTGATGTCGATCCATCTTTTTGTACAACACTAATGTGGAAATTTTGACCTGGAAGTGTGACTAGGACATAGGGAAACCTAAGGTGACTCGAGATGAAACTAGGCCATACGAAATGCCTATGCGGCAAAGAAACGTGGCATTTGAAATTGGCTTCTTCATTTAAGAGTTTATTGAAAATTGGGGATCTTCGTTAGATAATAATTTTAACAAACATGTCCTACCTTGTCGATGCCGAAAAAGTATCAAGGATCAACGATCGATGATATGTTTAAACAAGTGTTATCGAATTACCCCCCTCGAAACTTGTCGATGTCGAACATGCATCGGTGATCGGTGATCAACGATCTGTCAACGCGAAAATTTTCCATGATTTAAATCTTTGATATTTCACTGACCCCGAACAAATGCATCAGTGATCGGTTATAAAAGTTTCGTCATGGCCTATGTCAATGTTTAACCCTCTCATATTTCTCCTACACTGATGGGATATCGACCATTTCCTCAATCTTCTTTGTGAGCAACTGGTGCAATCCTCCTTCATTTTTTCCCAATGCCGATGATACATTGGTGATCATATATTATTGTCACTATGTGGTCATTTTTTCTTCTTGGATTTTGCCTATGCCAAAAATAGGTGCATGGGTCATAATTTTAGCTATGAAATCCTAGTTAAAATGGCAGGTTCTTTTTAGAGGAAAAAGGTTTTCAATTTGACAGGTCCAAATAAATATAAACATGATCAATGATGTGGAAACAAAACTTAATGATCACTACACAACAGATTCAACTCAGAAGGAAGAAAAGAAAACAAGTGGTACCCAAAAGAAAAAAAAATTCAAAAAACTTTTAGGATGTGTTGAGTGCTCAACAAATGGCGATTCTCTGAGAAAAATTAGCATCTCTATTCCTTCCTTTGGGCTTATCTTGTGCAGAATCTAGTTGAGAAACTAATTGGCTTCATTTTTATCAAACTATTTCCTATCCACGCGTGTACAATTTCCCAGGTTCGTGAATCCGGGTCCGCCTATGGAGTTCATCCCTTATCCTACCTTCGTTCCTCTTGACCATGACCCATGCCCCTCTTTGACAAGATCTGGGTAAGTAATTCACCGGTTCAAGGCCATTTTAGTTATAATTATTCCCTCGCTACAGTGTTGCTCCATTGGCAGCGAGCACCCATAGCCCCGACGGAGTCACCCCGATGTCACAGACCTTGTTCTGTTGCCAGTGAGCATCCATATCCTTGGTGGATTTATCTGCATACCCTCTCTGAATTTTCACTCAGTTTAATATAATTGACTTATTTCCTATAGAAATTCCCTAAGTGATTTGGAGAGGAGGACGTCTGTTATCTGCAAGGTGAAATAGTTAAGGTGAAATTCTTCCTAGCTCTGTCTAGAGGTACATATGATCCTTTCCAACTTTCCATCTTTCCCTTTGGGCTTTACTAGAGCACCAGGAGGAGATTTAATCACTTACCAAGGTTGTTTGTTTTGCAAAGACAAGATATAGATTTCCTTGAAGAAATTTTTAATTGCCCAGTGTTTCTTATGTTGCACATAAGCGTAAGTTAGGAGAAGAGTTTGCTACACCATATTTATTAAATTCGGCCACTTCTTTTTGGAACACAACTTTATTATAGGAAAATACCAAGAAAAAAAATACAAAAAATAAAAATGAATCTGCAATCAGTATACCCTAAACCTACACATTTATCCTAATCAAAATATATTCTAAAAGAAACAAGAAAAAGACATTTTTTTTAACAGAAATATTGTTTTAGGGCTTGGCCATTCACTGGGAGGGTGTTGGGATCCCCCCTCAGATTTCTCAACCGATACATTCTTGCCCCAATTTTCTTGGATACCTGGAAAGGTATGAGCCATAGATTTTGAAAATTCAAATGTTTTCCCTTAGGTTCGTTTTCTCTATCCCATTTTAGGACTAAGTCTCCTACTTCAAAACTCTTCTCCTTGGCCTTATGCTTGTCAAACCATATTTTAACTATCTACTGGTGATAGGTGAACTTAGATTTTTCTTTCTCCCTTTCTTCTTCAATCATGAGGAGGGTATCAATTCTTTTTTGAATAATTGATGAGGGTTTTCCTCTTGAAAATTGAGCAAGCTGAAGTGATGGAAGATACAACACATTCAAGAGAATGAATTATTGTCTGTATACTAGAAAGTATGGGGATCTCCCTATAGATTCCTTGGGTGTTACTCTGTATGCCCATAAGTAATTATGAAGCAAACTATGCCAATTCCTCTGATTGTCTGCGATTGTTTTCTTCAAGATCCTCACTAGGTTTTTATTAGTTGATTTTGCCACCCCATTTCCTTATGGATAGTAGTTTACAGAGTATCTTATTATGATTCCTTTGTCTAGAGTGAAATCTGTTAATAGAGTAGAAGAAAAGTAGGAATCATTGTCAAAAACAAGAACGGAAGGAATCCCAAACCTTGTGATTAGTTGTTGTTCTATGAATTGAATTACAACCTTTTCATTCACGTGAGTCAGAGGGATGGCCTCTACCCATTTTGTAAAATAGTCTGTAGCAGTCACTATCTATTTTTGTTGTTTTGAATTATTCAGGGTAATATCCCATATGAATTCTAACCCCCATTGCTTGAACGGTCTGGATATGGTCACTGGTTGGAGTGGGACAACTACCCTCTTTTCTCTACTGTAGAAAATTCAATACACTTAATGTATTTCCTGCGATTCTCCTGATCTAACAATTATACGCCACTGTTAAATACATAGTCGCTTCTACTATTATTCTTGTGGAAAATTAAACTACGATCACAACCACAATCACAAAGTGAAATATCAAGAACACATAACACAGAAGTTTTATCGAGAAAGCGTAAAGCTAAAAACCCCACTATCATATATTATGTATATCATGAATCATTAAACAATCTCATACAAAACTCTAATCCAAGAGCTCTCAGTACAATACAATTGTCTCACATTGTCATACACAAATTAGCAAATACATGTGCCAATTTCCATGTCCAGACAACTTGCCTCCTCTACACAAATCTCTGCAATTCGAATTCTCACAATGATCATTACAATTGCCTAGTTTTCACATGCTCATAAGCATATTCACTGCATGTGTAATCAAATCACAACTGATAGCCAAACTGCCCCTTTCACCTGTTATCTCAATTGGGTCTCCACTGGATCTGACATGCATGTAGTTAACCGTGGAAAATCTTCAGTTGCATGTGAGTTCACTGATTAACTGAACTCTCACTAGTGCATGTTTAGTTACAACTAGTACAACTGATCTTAACTCACTTAACTACACTTATAATTCTNTTACAAATCCAACTCACTCAGTTATGAATGAAATAATAGATTAATATTTATTGTCCAATTTATTTAAGGGAAAAATAAATTAGACACATGTTTCTTGTTGACTTTTCAACACTCCCTCTCAACAAGAAAGGGATTATCCTTCACCCCAATCCTGTCTCTATGATATTCAAATTTTCTCTCGGTGAGCACCTTCGTCAGAATGTCTGCATCCTAATCTTCCGTAGGAATTTATTGAAGCAACATGATCTTCTGTTGCACACAATCTATGAGATGATGATATCGGATATCTATATGCTTAGATATGTCATGAAACATAGGATTAATTGAGAGTTTAATGCAAGTCTGATTATCACAATAAATCACTGTCAGATCTAAATGAGAACCAAACAAACCAGCCAAGATCTTCCTCATCTAGATAGCCTCACATGCATCTTGGCTCGCTTCCATGTATTCCGCTTCCACTGAACTAAGTTCCATGGATCTTTGTTTCCTGCTGTACCAAGAAACAGTTGTAGATCCAATACTAAATATCCCTTCTGATGTGTTCTTTCTGTCTGTTAGGCTGCCCGCCTAATTTGCATCCGTGAAGCCATGCAACATCACCTCATCCTTCTGTCTGTACCATAATCCATACTCAGATGTGCCCTTCATATGTCTCAGGACATGCTTACTTTCCTTCCAAAAAATTTTGGTAGGCTTAACCATCGCTTGAATTAGTTGGTTAACCACGTAGAAAATGTCTGGTCTCATGTTCACTAAATACATTAGTGAACCCACTAACTGTCGATAGACAATAACATCCACTACCTCTCTAGAAGTAGCATCCTCTTTCCTCTAGTTTCTTGGAAGAGGGGTATCCATGGGTTTGCAGCCCTCCATGTGAAACTTACCCAGTATCTCTCTTTCATACTTTCCTTGAGACACAAAAAGTTCACCATCTCACTGCCATATTTCCAATCCAAGGAAATAATGAAGAAGGCCCAAATCCTTCATCTCAAACTCCTTTGCAAGTTCCTCCTTGCATGATTGTATCAGCTACTCATCACCAGTCAATATTAAATCATCAACATAAAGAAAAATGATTAAAATCTTACCCTCCACAACAATTTGGTATAGGTTTGCATCTGCTTCACTTTTGGTGAAGCCCAATCCAATGAAATAGTTGTCTATCTGAGTGTACCAAGCACGGGGTGCTTGCTTCAACCCATACAGTGCTCTCTTGAGTCTGCACACATGCGACTCTCTATCAAAGGTCTCAAAACCTTCTGGCTGCTCAATGTACACTTCTTCCTCAATGATCCCATTGAGGAATGCAGTTTTTACATCCATCTGATGAATGTGCCAGCCCATCTGCGCTGAGAGTGGAAGGATGGATCTTATGGAATAGTACCTTGTGACAAGTGCAAAGGTCTCATCATAATATATCCCCTCTATTTGTGAGAATCCCTGGGCCACAAACCTGGCCTTTTATTTCTCCACATTCCCATCAACAACTTGCTTTACCTTGTACATCCATCTTGAACCTACCACTGATTTATCGACCGGTCTTGGGACAATTTCCCATGCACTGTTTTTGACAATGGAGTCATACTCCTCTACCATAGCATCAAACCAAGTGGGGTCCTACACTGCTTCCTAAAAGGAAGATGGTTTAGTCACAATACATTTGCTCATGAGAGCCATGTATCCAACAAATCGATCAGGAGACTGTCTCTGTCTGGGATGTGAAATAGGGGCTTCTACATTCTGTGCAGCATCTAGTCTCAATCTATCAGCTTCTGTGGTGCGCTTTCTGCCATTTTTGATGGATGGCTCTGCTTGAGTGGTTTCCTCCACTCCATGAACCTCCTCATGTGGCTGATCCACATCTTGAGACTCATCTTTGGGAACCAACAGTTCCTCTTCTACATGCAAGTCTAGCTCCCTCTCAAGGGACAACCATATAGCTTTCCCCTCATCGAATTTTATATCCCATCCCATAAAAATCATCTTACGGTTCAGTAAATACACACAATAATTATGGGCTGTTTCTGTGTACCCCACAAATATCCCAACTTCAGTAGCCAGTTCTTGCTTCTTCCTGGCATCCTTGGTCACATGCACATAAACAGATGAGCCCAAAAATTTAAAATGAGAAACATTAGGTTTATTACTAGTAAAAGCTTCTTTAGGTGTACTCATGCCAAGTACTCTATGAGGACAACGGTTCTACACATAAACCGCAATATTGCATGCTTCTGCCCACAAATGCATTGGTAGGCCCTAATCATGCAACATCGCTCGTGCTGCACCCACGATCGTTCTGTTCTTTCTCTCTGCGACCCCATTTTGTTGTGGGTTATGAGGCGCTATGAGTTCTCTTCGAATTCCTTCTCTGATGAAGAATTATTTGAATTCGTTAGAGATGTATTCTCCACCATTATCGCTCCTTAGAGCCTTCACTTGCTTCCCCGACTCCTTCTCCACCAATGCTTTAAACTCACAGAACTTTGAGAATGTTTGATCCTTATTTTGCATGAAGAAGATCCATCATTTACGAGAAAAGTCATCAACAAAAATAACATAATACCTATGTTTTTCTAATAAAGAAACCAAGAATGGTCCACATACGTCCGTGTGAATTCTCTCTAGGATCACCGAATCATGGTTCTTCTTTTCATGAAAGGTGGACTTTGCATACTTCCCTAGGGTGCACCCCTTGCACTGATCTGACTAAGCAAGTGTTCCCCTTGGAAGTCCAGTAGATATTTGCTGCATGATCTTCAAGGCTCCATGATGAAGATGGCCCAATCTCCTGTGCCATAATTCTCCCTCATCCCAACTCACCACTTTTTCTGCCTTGCCTATCATGGAACTGCAACCATCTACCTCTAGCATGTAGAGATTCTTAACTCGAATCCCTATCTTCTTGACTTGACTCGTTGCTTTATGTCATAGGTAGGATTTTCCACTGCTAAAAACAACATCATAGCCTCTATCCTCCAACATTGCGACTGAGACTAAGTTTTTCTTCAAACCTGAAACATGCATAACATTTTTCAATTGAAATGGTTTACCTAAATCCCTCTGAAAGGTAATGGTACCAATACGAGTCGCACTGTATAATCCATCATCACCCATCTCTATATGCATTATGAGATCTTTCTCCTCCAAGTCAATTAAAGACTCTTTATCTCCCATCATGTGGAAGGAAGCACCACTATCCAAATACCACACCGATCCCGATGCACTTGAATCCATGCATGCAATCAAAGCGAAATCAAGATCAAATTGTGAGACAAGAGCCTCACCAGTAGCAGATACAACAACCGTCTTCTTCTTCTTCTTCTGTGGATAGTAGTAATATGCCCATGTTCGTGACAATGAAAACACTTCATTTTGGACAAATCGAGATTCTTGACTTTAGACTCGGTTGATTGGAATTTATTCCCTTTCCCTTTACTTGCCTTAGCAGTCAAAGCACAATCCTCTTCATCATCACACTTTGATGAAGATCCATCTATGGTGTTTCGCCTAAACTCCTCTTTCACTAGATCTGACCATAGTCATTCCCAATCCGACAATTTTTCCCTTCCATTGACAGAGTCTTGATAACTGTGCCAACTCTTAGGAATCCCTAGGAGTGCCAAGCTCACCAAATCATCAGCAATGAGTGTTATTCCCACCCTTCCAAGCTCATCCTGACATTGGAAAAACTTCGTGAGATATTTTAGAATGGTGTCGCATTTCTCCATCTTGATCTTCCTGAGTTTATCTTTGAGCGCCAATTTCCTATGGTCACTACTGTTTTGGAACAGATCTGTCAAAACCTTCCACATTGGATGTGGTGTGGTTTTCCCATGGAGACTTGAGACAATGTGGTCTTTTACTCCTTCCAACAGAATCCTCCTCACCTTTGCTACTTTCTTTTGCCATGCATCAAGATTTGCATTGTCTGTCGCATCTGGCTTAGGAACATCATTGTCAATGTAACCCTTCAAGACATTGTCTTTGAGTACTGCTTCCATCTTGTCCTTCCAAGAAATTTAGTTCGAGCTGCCCTTGAGTGCATACTCCAACCTCAAGCCATTGAAAGACATTTTGATCTTGAATCAGCCGTCGCACCAAGAAAATCTTGCAAATTCGAATGTTATCCAACCACAAAACTCAATTGTTGACTTTCCTCTTGCCCTGGGAGGTTCGCACCCCACCTGAGAGAAACCTGAGGGAAGTCCGCACCCTGCCTATGTGTAGCCTGCAAACTTTCCTGGGAATTTCGCACCCTGCTTCACTGTAGCATGTGATAATGCCAATGAAGTTCGCACCCTGCTTCACTATTAGGGTGAGGGAAGTTCGCACCCTACTCCACTATATCCTGCAAGAATGCCAATGAAGTTCGCACCCTACCTTTGTCTAGGGTGCGAGAATTACTGTTCTTGAAAACAACGGAAGTATTTAGTACTAGGGTTCGCACGCGGCTAGAGACATGACCTGTGAGAATGAAATAATGTTCGCACCTCACTTCCGTAGCTCCGTGGCCTCTGTGGCTCTGATACCATGTAGAAAATTCAATACACTTAATGTATTTCCTGCGATTCTCCTAATCTAACAATTATACGCCACTGTTAAATACATAATCTCTTATACTATTATTCTTGTGGAAAATTAAACCACGATCACAACCACAATCTCAAAGTGAAATATCAAGAACACATAACATAGAATTTTTATCGGGAAAGCGTAAAGCTAAAAACCCCACTATCATATATTATGTATATCATGAATCATGAAAAAATCTCATACAAAACTCTAATCTAAGAGATCTCAGTACAATACAATCATCTCACACTGTCATTCACAAATTAGCAAATACATGTGCCAATTTCCGTGTCCAGACAGCTTGCCTCCTCTACACAAATCTCTGCAATTTGAATTCTCACAATGATCATTACAATTGCCTAGTTTTCACATGCTCATAAGCATATTCACTACATGTGTGATCAAATCACAACTGATAGCCAAACTATCCCTTTCACCTGTTATCTCAACTGGGTCTCCACTGGATCTGACATGCATGTAGTTAACCGTGGAAAATTTTCAGTTGCATGTGATTTCACTGATTAACTGAACTCTCACTAGTGCATGTTTAGTTACAACTAGTACAACTGATCTTAACTCACTTAACTACACTTATAATTCTGTTACAAATCCAACTCACTTAGTTATGAATGAAATAATAGATTAATATTTATTGTCCAATTTATTTAAGGGAAAAATAAATTAGACACATGTTTATTGTTGACTTTTCAACATCAACCAGTGCTGATTTGACAAGATTTACAGTTTCTAGCATATGTATGAGTGTCCCTAAATAGAGTAGGCCATTAATAAATGGATCTTAATATTTTGTGGTTTGTGGTATCTCTTGCAAAGTCTCCACCTACATGACCATCATGGATCTCCCTCATAACCTTTTTTGCATCTTCATGCTTGAGACATCTCAAGAGTAATCCATCATAATTTACGTAGAAAAGTACTGAATTTATGAGGCAATATTGCATAGATTTTATCCTGCAAGATATCCTTTCCTTAGGGCTTAGATTTTATGGGAAAGTCCCATGATTTAGGATATAAATCAATTTTCCATACCAATATTCTTTCCCTGGGGAAATGTATAAAGCTTCATCACACCATAATGTTAATTCATTCTCCCACCCGAGGTCTTCATTTATTAGATCTTAGGCTTTTGTGACCAGTTTACATAATCCTTATCCCTTAATTAATTTGGCAGGTTTTATATCTAGATAAAATTCCTGGACAATTTCCATCCAATTTACCCTACTCTCTCCCATCTCCTATTGAGTGAATAGGGATTGGACTTCCGGATGAGGCACGATGACTTTGGTGTGATTTTTTAGGATGTAAGATCTGAAATGTTTTACTACTTTGTACACTGCATAAGCATGTTTTTCTATAGCAAGGTAGTTCAATTCAGCTCCTTGGACATTAGTTCTCATAAATGTTATTGTTTCCCTATTGTTGTCATCACCCTTCTGGTTCAATACTGTAGCCAAGGACTAGTCGAAGGCGAAAGTATAGAGGAAAAAATATTTACTAAAGTCGGGACTTCACAATACCAAAGCTTGAGAGATTGTAGTCTTGATATTATTGAAGGAATATTTTTGCTCATCATTATTTGTAAGGGTTTGGCAATTTCAACAAAATCGGGCATGAACTTCCTCAAAAAGTTAATTTTCCCAAAGAAGGATTGCATAGCCTTTTTTTTATGGGGAAAGGGAAGAAGATATATTGCCTTTATTCATTCGAGATCTATATGAATTCTTGCTTGAGATATAATATGATCTATTAGTTTCCCTTCCTAAACACCAAAGATAGTTTTCTTAGGGTTTAAAGATATTCCATATTTCCTACACCTTTCGCAAATCTGGGTTAGATTTTGGATGTGGTCTTCTCTTCTCTTTGAATATATAGTCACGTCGTCCAAATATACTACTACACATTTGTTAACCAATCCCCGAAAATCTATGTCCATGGCCCTTTGGAAGTTTTCCCTTGCATTAATCAACCCAAATGGCATGCATTTATAAGAAAAAGTTCTCCACTTTGTTCGTAAGGTAGTTTTCAATAGGTCTTCCTCTGAAACTAGGACCTAGTTATAACCTGAGAAGCCATATAGAAAGGAAAATATTTCAGACCTAGACACTGTCTGCAAGACTTGTTCTATGGGTGGGACTGGGTAGTTATCCTTTTCTGATGCTCTGCTAAGGTTTATGAAATCTACACACAGGTGGATCTCCCCATACTTTTTCCTAACATGAACCAAATTGGCTACCTAGGCAGAGTGTCTAACCTGAAAGATAATCTTAGCATCTAGAAATTTCTTTACCTCTTGATACATCAGGGGTTCTAGATATGGATGGTACTTCCTGAGATTTTGTTGGAAGTGTTTTACTCCATATTTCAACGGGATTGTGTGTTGGATAATGCGAGTGTCATAAGTTTCAATTCTCGATAGGACCATGCAAATACATCTTCATATTCTCTAAAACTTTTGAGATAAGATTTCCTGTCTTCTTTAGACACTATTTTACTTAGATTTACATTCTTAGGGTTGTCTAGGGTTCCTAGGTTTATAGTCTCATATATAGGACATGAACTCCCTATTTTTGTATTCTTTGACCCTTTAAATCTTTCCCTCGTGTCAAAAAGGTTCTCCAAATTGGCTACCCCTTTCAGTATCATGTGAAACCTTGTTTTATTATTAGAGTGATATGTTCCCTTTTTCTATTTGTGGATATCATTTTTTTCCAATTTCTTTTGGAATACCTCATCATCAAGAGCCAAATATTTAAAATTCTCTTGATTAGTTAGAAAATCTACAATCTGTTCATCTCATTCAAAAACCTTCCAATTAGAAATATTTTTGGGTACATATGGTTTGTAGAGTATTTCCACAGTGAACCTGGAGGCTTCATAGTCTTCTAAAGGGGATAAACTTGAGGCTGCAGTGGCTAGGGAATCAACACGAGTATTCTTTTTTTCTGGGAACAACAGTAATGTTGAAGGCCTCAAAATGTTCTATTAGTCTATGCACCTCTTGTTGGTAATTTCTCGAGTGGGGTGAATTGCAATGGATAGTGTTCTTCACTTGCCGAATGATAATTTCAGAGTCCCCCAAAACTTCTAGTTCTTTAATGTTTATTTCGATGGCTTTCTTTAGTCCCTGAACTAGAGCTTCATACTCAGCAGTGTTATTGGTGCATTCAAATTCTAGTCCATAGGATAGAAAATTTCTCTTCCCCTTTGGGTCAATGAGAACAAATCCTTCTCCCAACCCTTCTTGTGATTTAGAAACATCAAAGTACAACATCAAAACTTGTGAGAATAATTTAGCAACTTATTCAATCCTAGTTATTTTTTCATCTATGTATTCCTTGTTTGTTGTTTCCAACATAGGTTCCTAATAAAAGATGATTTCTTCTGTGGTTTCCAGCAGATTCACTTGAAAATTGATTTTGGAGTTTTGAGTGAAAGGTACATCAGGCGAGAGAGGTGCAAAATTTCCGAAATCAGAATCCCATGAGTAGTTTACTAGCATGGGGAAATCTGTCGACAAGGGTTTGTTGAAAGCTTCCAAATCAGTGATAGTATGTTTGAGATATCTTTCCCTATCGATCCTAATCATGTTTGTCTGCCCCTTTAATGGAAACCAGAGGCGATCCCAGTCCATACTAAAGTATCCATTCAATTTTTTAGACCAATCTCGACTAAGTAGCATTCCATAAGCTTCCAGGATGTCTATTGCAATTATGTCAATTACTTGAACAAACTTCGGGTGTGTATCCATTCTGATCATGACATATTTAAGTTCCCCAATAAAGTTTTACCTGAGTTTTGTCTAGTTGTATAACATGTCTATCACTTTTGAGCGGGATTGTGTTCAATTTCTTGTAGATTAACAATGGCATGACATTGGAGGATGATCCTGAATCAACTAAGCAATTATGCAGGTTTCTGTTGAAGACTTCAAATGTTAAAAGGAAAGGTGGGACAAAAGGCTTTCCTCTTTTTTTTGAAGAACAAGCATTCACATTTGGTTTATTCTTTAAATTTGTGGGAGATGGGATCTCACCTAGGTCAATGCTCATTATAGGGGCTTCTATTGACTTTACGACCTGTAACAGAAAATACTTTTGTTGGGGAATCCTGCACATTTCCATGATCGACACATTAGCCTTCAACTTATTTAAGTATTCTACTATGTTGTAGTATAGCTTAGGTGCTTCTCGTGTGTGTATGTTTATAGTATTTCTTTGGGAGACAGTCGATGATTTCGAGTGGTCAGTTGTTTGTTTTCCCTCTCGAGGATTGAACGATGGCAGGATCACTTGGGACCAGTTGACCCTTACTTAGCGTTTGTACAACCAAAACCTTAGCGGGTGGTTCTTGGACCTCAAATACATCATTGAGAGGCACCAACAAGTCAGGATGCCACAACAACATGGTTTTTTCTTTCGACGGCTCAACTTCTTCTTGATTGGTGATATTCACCGTCGAGCCACATGATTTTTCGGTAAGATAAACTTCGTCTAGGAACTGATTGGCCATTAAATTCATAGCATGCACCCATTGGGGACAATCTCTTTCATAATTTTTTTCTTGATGGTATGTACAAAAGGATTTGGATACTACATTACCCGGGTCGATGTTTATGTTGGTGGGGAGGTTCAATTGCTTTGAAAGGCAGGTTTCTTTTAAAAAAGGGTTTATAAGGCCTTTGACCTTGGTTTCCTTCCCCGATACTTCTTTTTATGTCTACGATTTCATTTGAAAGTTTTTTTATCATCCGTTGTAGTTCTTCTATGTCCCCACCTCTTTTTTCTGGACCTAGTTCTGTTTGTTTTCCTAGGGGTCTAGTCAACAAAAGTCCTCTCCTAGGTGGAGGTTGCACTTCCTTATTAACTAGTTAGACCTGACCCTCTTTGCATCCCTTCATTTGGAATTCAATGGTTTTGGCTTCCAAGAAATTTTTAGCTAGGGCATGTTTGACATCCCTTTTCACAAACATGGAAATGGAAGTAGGGAGAGCATTAGCATATACCTCAATTTGTAACTCTTGAGTAGGTTTAGCTAATGGTTGAAATTTGTTCAGGATAGTGGTAAAACGTTGATTGAAATATTTAACCTTATCTTTTGAACTCATGGTGGCAGTGAACAATTCATCCATTAAATCTCCTGTGGTGGTTTCTTCTGCAAATTTATCTAAGAAATATTTTTGAAACTTTGTCCAACTAGCTATGGATCCCACATGAAAGTTAAAATACCAAGTTGAGGATGAATTCTCAAAGGTATAGGGAAAAATCCTACACACTACGTCCTCATGTTGTATGTTCATCAGTCTTATAGCTAGTATGAACCTTTTAATATGGTCTTTAGGCAATCTGGAGGTTTCAAGGTCGAATTTGGGAAGTGATTTTTTCGGATGTCATGGGAGGTTATGTACCCATCCTGGGACTTTCATAGCATCTCTGGCCAACCATGGCTGATTATTTTGAGGTTGATTTCCCCTTTCTTCATTATTATCGTCATTATTCTACATGTCGTTCGATTCCGAAGATGAGCGATTCGAGTTAGACCCTTCCTCGTCAGATTCGAAATCATCGGGCTCAAAGTAGTTACCAGCTGGTGTTTTGGGGATCAAATTAAGGGGTTGTTCGATCTCATTGAGGGAAAAATATATCAGGTATTCTACTGTTTGAACAAAAACTTGTCCAGGGGTGTCAACAACTGGTTTGATTACTTGTTTTCTACGAGGAAGTAACAGAGCTAAGGGTAACGATCAAATTTGGCGGGTGTAAGATTTTGTGATTATTTTGAACTAGTTCATATACTTGTGGGGAAGAGTGTAAGGTATTTAAGGGAATATGTGTTCTACTTCCTCATGCTGGGGTGAGTTACTCGTTTCAGGAGTACTCTTTAAATGTGGGTTGTTTTGAGAATGACTAGCCATGCATGTGGGTTGTTTTGAATCTATGGGCTATGCGAGATATCTTGTCAAAAATTTCGTTAGCTATTCATTCATTCAATCCCTCATTGATCCAGTTGGATATCGGTGGCCACCCACCTTTTTTGACTGGCTCAAAACAATTTCTGACAATTTTGGCAATCTACTATTTTTAGTAGTTTTTAACTTCCGGGGACATTTTGAGGGCCCAAATGAAGGTTTTTCGAGATATAGGTTCTCAATGATAGCTAAAGGAATGATTGAGCCCCCAAAATGAATCTCCTTGACAATACGTTTCCAATGAGCTATCACATGCCTAAAACGAAGATCGTATGCAAAAGTTACGACCCTGAGAAGTTGATGTACTCACTTACCCAAACGAGGTCCACACGACTTTTGGTGCTTCATCTCCTAGGGTTAGGTTTTTGGATGTCTAGGATTTTTGGCATTCCTGTTTATTGTATAAAGGCCTTCAGAGCCTCATTGTAACCATCTTCTTATGAATGCAAGTAGCCATCACATCTCTTCTCAGAGATAAGATGCCACCATTCTAGCGAGTCTTTCACTCTGTATTTTTACAGTCTCTGTACATTTATTTCATTAATAGAAATCGTGTATTACTATATATATGTGTTTATGGATTCATATCTGATACATTTATGTTATCTTATTGAATATCTGTGATATCTCTGTGCATTTATTTATTAAATCTCCGCTCGCATTTCATGCCGAAAATAATCCGGCTCAGTGGTATCAGAGCAGGCTGCTCTTGATCATTTTTTCAATGCATGTACCTGATGAGGTCTAAGTATAGCAAGTTGGGTCTCGATATTGTCTCTCTTGAATACAATCACTCTTGCACAACCAAGAAACCCTCAATGGCGGAAGAAAATAGAAATGACGGAGCAGACGATCCCATCAATCTGTTGCTTGAGCAAGCTCTCACACGACAAAGGGAGGAAAAGATGGAGAATTTTGACCACATCCTTCAACTCCTGCCGATAAAAACAAGCACATCTTCATCAAGCGATCACTTTGGAGGCACCTCACCTTTCAAGGTACAAGTTAATTTTGATATTCCTATATTTGAAGGACAGATAGATGTAGAAGCCCTCGAAAATAACTCTTCTAGAAGGTTATTTCTCTGTTCACAATTTTTTCGACAAAGAAAAGATCACCTTCACACTCCTTAAAGCTCTACCTCATGTCAAACATTGGTGGGAAACTTACTGGGAGAAAAGTTCCACAGAGGAGTCTGGAATATACGGGGCCGATCCCACTTGGGATTTTTTTGTGGATGCGGTAAAGGAAGAGTATTACCCTATTGGCAACTATGAGGACCAATACATGAGATGGAACACACTGCGGCAAGAGAGGGGCCAAGTAGTTCCAGAGTTCACCAATATATTCCATACCTTGCACACCAAGATGGGTATCAAAGACTCTAAGAGACATTTGGTTCTGAAATACCATGGGGCTCTACACAGATACATCCAGATTGAAATGGATTTTACGGACATCTCATCACTCGGTGATACTTATCGATATGTTGTTAAAATTGAGAAGAAATTTAGCCACCAAAACAAAAGGGAGTTTGGTTATGCAAATCCACAACAAACGAAGTATGACAAAGACGACCCTAACAAACAGTCTCCCGAAAACCAATCCAAGACACAGGAAAAGAAGGGTCACGGGAAGACAAAGAAGGACACCGAAAAATGGTGTGAGTTCCACAAAATCCTCTGGAACAACACTGATGAATGTCGCTCAAAACAGTCATTGGTGGCCAAGATCAAAGACAAAGAGCCGAACCCTGATTCAGAATCTAATTCTGAAAATAATGGTAAAGGACAGATCATTGACGTGGACCGCACTGTTATTGTCGTGACTGTAGCAATTCAACAAGAAGAACCAACAGATCCCGAAGAGGACGAGTGCCTTTTTCATTCATAGATGTGGGTGAAGGGGACTCCGCTACATTTTATTGTTGATAGTGGAAGCCATAAGAACCTCATCTCAGTAGAGGTCATCAAACAGTTGGGATTGTCGACAACACCACACCCATAGCCATACAACATCTGGTGGCTTCACCAAGGATGATATCTTCGTGTCAGCCAATAATGTCGATTTTCATATGGCATCCAACCCTTTAAGTATTAGGTATTATGTGATGTTTCCCCACTGTATATCTGTGATATTCTCTTGGGCAACCCATATATGTGGAAGTGTCATGTTGTTTATGAGTCTCGACCCCGCAGTGTCATTGTTTCTCTGGGGGGTCATCTCTATAGAATACCAAAGGTAGTTCCAACTACTGTTCCACCTAAAAAGCGTCGCAAGGTAGTATCCCATACTGCAAAATTTAGCTTCTTCACAATCTGTTCAAAAGGAGAACACAAGGACACTGCAACCACTAAAACCTTGACCCAAGCACATTCTATCAAATAGAAGCAAGTCGACAAGGTTGTAGCAGAGCACAAATATTCCTTCTACACATCATCCTCTCATGTATCCCAACTTGTTGAATGACCTCAACCTTAATAGGTTCGTGACAAACTTCCACAAACTGAGCAGTGCGACGTCTCCAGGAAGGCAAGCAACTCACCAAGATGCAGATTCAGCAAATGCTTTTCCCTCTCCCTCGAGAACTCAACGCAATGGATACAATTACTTCCTGAGGAGGGAGGATTGATCTAGGTGTATATCGGTGGCTAGCCACCTTTTTTGACTGGCTCAAAACAATTTTCTGGCAATTTTGACAATTTACTATTTTTAGCAGTTTTTAACTTCTGGGGCCATTTTAAGGGCCCAAATGAAGTTTTTTAGAGATAAAGGTTCTCAATGATAGTTGAAGTCATTATTGAGCCCCAAAAATTAATATCCTAGACAATACCTTTCCAACGAGCTATCACACGCCTAAAACAGAGATCGTATGCAAAAGTTACGACCCCAGGAAGTTGATGTACTCACTTACCCAAACGGGGCCCACACGACTTTTGGCGTTTCATATCCTACGGTTAGGTTTTTGATGTCTAGCATTTTTTGGCATTCCTGTTTATTGTAAAAAGGCCTTCCTAGCCTCATTGTAACCATCTTCTTACAAATGCGAGTAGCCATCACATCTCTTCTCAGAGATAAGCTGCCACCATTCTAGCGAGTCTTTCACTCTGTATTTTTGCAGTCTCTGTACATTTCTTTCATTAATAGAAATCATGCATTACTGTATATCTTTGTTTATGGTTGCATCTTTGATACATTTATGTTATATTATTGAATATCTACGATATCTCTGTGCATTTATTTATTATATCTCCACTCGCATTTCGTGCTGAAAATAATCTGGATCAGTGGTATCAGAGCAGGCTACTCTTGATCATTTTTTCAGTGCATGTCCCCGACGAGGTCTGAGTATAGAAAGTTAGGTCTTTAGTTTTTATCTCTTGAATAAAATCACTATCGCACACCCAAGAAATCCTCAATGGCAGAAGAAAAGAAAAACAATGCAACAGACGATCCTATCAATCTATTGCTTGAGCAATCTCTCACGCGACAAAGGGATGATATGATGGAGATTTTTTCCCACATCCTTCAATGCCTGTCGATCACAATAGTTTCATATTCATCAAGTGGTCACTTTGGAGGAACCTCACCTTTCAAGGTACAATTTAATTTTGATATTACTATATTTGAAGGGCAGATAGATGCATAATCCCTAGAAAAATGGTTAACTCTACTAGAAGGTTATTTCTCTGTTCACAATTTTTCTGACAAAGAAAAGATCACCTTCACACTCCTTAAAGCTCTCCCTAATGTGAAACATTGGTGGGAAACTTGCTGGGATAAAAGTTCCACAGAGGAGTCTGGAATATATGGGATTGATCCCAATTGGGATTTTTTTGTGGATGTGGTAAAGGAACAGTATTACCCTGTTGGAAACTAGGAGGACTAGTACATGAGATGGACCACACCGCGGAAAGAGATGGGCCAAGCAGTTTTGGATTTCACCAATACCTTCCATACCTTGCACACCAAGCTGGGTATCAAAGACTCCAAGAGACATTTGGTTCTGAAATACCGTGGGGCTCTAGACAGATACATCTAGACTGAAATGGATTTTGTGGAAATCTCATCACTCGGTCCTGCTTATCGATATGTTGTTAAAATCTAGTAGAAATTTAAGCATCATAACAAACGGAAGTTCGGGTCTGCAAATCCACAACAACTGAAGTATGACAACAATGACCCTAATAAACAGTCTCCTAAAAACCAGTCCAAGACACAGGAAAAGAAGGGTCACGGGAAGACAAAGAAGGAAACCGGAAAATGGTGTGAGTTCCACAAAAGCCCCTGGCACAACAACGATGAATGTCACTCAAAACAGTCATTGGTGGTAGAGATCAAAGACAAAGATCCGAACCCTGATTCAAAATATGATTCTGAAAATAATGGTAAAGGACAGATCATTGATGCGAACCCCATTGCTATTGTTGCGACCACAACAATTCAACCAGAAGAACCAACAGATCCTGAAGAGGGGGAGTTCCTTTTTCATTCACAGATGTGGGTGAAGGGGACCCCACTGCATTTTATTGTTGATAGCGGAAGCCATAAGAACCTCATCTCAGTAGAGGTCGTCAAACAGTTGGGATTGTTGACAACACCACACCCGCAGCCATACAACATTGGGTGGCTTCACCAAGGACGAGATCTCCGTGTCAACCAACTATGTCGATTTTCATACGACATCCAACCCTTCAAGGATGAGGTATTATGAGATGTTGCCCCACTGGATGTCTTTGATGTTCTCTTGGGCCAACCATATATGTGGAAGCGTTATGTTGTTTATGAGTCTCGACCCCGTAGTGTCATTGTTTCTCTGGGAGGTGATCTCTATAAAATACTAGAGGTAGTTCCAACTACTGTTCCACCTAACAAGTGGCGCAAGGTAGTATCTCATACTGCAAAATTTAGCTTCTTCACAATCTATTCAAAAGGAGAACAGAAGGACATTGCAACCACTACAGCCTCGCCCAAAGCACCTTCTATCAAACAGAAGCAAGTTGGAAAGGTTGCACCAAAGCGCAAAGATTTATTCTGTACATTTTCATCTCATGTATCCCGACTTGTTGAATGGCCTCAACCTCAACAGGTTTGTGGCAAACTTCCACAAACTGAGTAGCGTAACGTCTCCAACAAGGCAAGCAACTCACCAAGATGCAGATTCAGCAAACATATTTCCCTCTCCCTCGAGAACTCAATGAAATGGAGACCATTGCTTCCTAAGGAGGGAGAATTGGTCCAAGTGGATATCAGTGGTCACCCACCTTTTTCAACTGGCTCAAAATAGTTTTCTGGCAATTTTGGCAATTTACTATTTTTAGCAGTTTTTAACTTTTGGGGCCATTTTGAGGGCCTAAATGAAGGTTTTTCGAGATTGAGGTTCTCAATGATAGGAAAAGGCATGATTGATCCCCCACAATGAACATCCTTGACAATACTTTTCCAATGGGCTATCACACACCTAAAACGGAGATCGTATGCAAAATTTATGACCCCGAGAAGTTGATGTACTCACTTACCCAAACGGGGCCCACACGACTTTCGGCGCTTCATCTCCTAGGGTTAGGTTTTTGGATGTCTAGGGTTTTTTGGCATTCCTGTTTATTTTAAAAAGGCCTTCAGAGCCTCATTGTAACCATCTTCTTGCGAATGCAAGTAGCCGTCACATCTCTTCTCAGAGATAAGCTGCCACCATTCTAGCTAGTCTTTCACTCAGTATTTTTACAATCTCTGTACATTTCTTTAATTAATAGAAATTGCGTATTATTGTATATCTGTGTTTATTGTTGCATCTGTGATACATTTATGTTATCTTATTGAATATCTGCGATATCTCTGTGCATTTATTTATTATATCTCCGCTCACTTTTCATACCAAAAATAATCTGGATCAGTGGTATCAGAGCAGGCTACTCTTGATCGTTTTTTCAGTGCATGTCCCCGACGAGATCTGAGTATAGAAATTTTGGTCTCAAACTTGTCTCTCTTGAATATAATCACTCTCGCACACCCAAGAAACCCTCAATGGCTGAAGAAAAGGAAAATGACGGAGAAGACGATCCTATCAATCTGTTGCTTGAGCAAGCTCTCACGTGACAAAGGGATGAAATGATGGAGAATTTTTCCCACATCCTTCAACACCCGCCAATAAAAACAGGTGCATATTCATCAAGAAACCACTTTGAAAGAACCTCTCCTTTCAAGGTACAAATTAATTTTGATATTCCTGTATTTGAAGGGAAGATAGATGCATAAGCCCTAGAAAAATGGTTAACTCTGCTAGAAGGTTATTTCTCTGTTCACAATTTTTCTGACAAAGAAAAGATCACCTTTGCACTTCTTAAAGATCTCCCTCATGTCAAACATTAGTGGGAAACTTACTGGGAGAAAAGTTCCAAAGAGGAGTCTGGAATATACGGTAACAATCCCACTTGGGATTTTTTTGTGGATGCGGTAAAGGAAGAGTATTACCCTGTTGAAAACTATGAGGACCAATACATGAGATGGACCACATTGCGGCAAGAGAGGGGCCAAGCAGTTCCAGAGTTCACCAATACCTTCCATACCTTGCGCACCAAGATGGGTATCAAATACTCTGAGAGACATTTGGTTCTGAAATACCGTGGGGCTCTACACAGATACATCCAGACATAAATGGATTTTGTGGACATTTCATCACTCGGTGCTGCGTATTGATATGTTGTTAAAATCGAGCAGAAATTTAAGCACCATAAAAAATGGGAGTTCAGGTCTGCAAATCCGCAACAAGTGAAGTATAACAAAGACGACCCTAACAAACAGTCTCCCGAAAACCAGTCCAAGAAACAGGAAAAGAAGGGTCATGGGAAGACAACGAAGGACACCGAAAAATGGTGTGAGTTCCACAAAATCCCCTGGCACAACACCGATGAATGTCTCTCAAAATAGTCAATGGTGGCAGAGATCAAAGACAAAGAGCCGAACCCTGATTCAGAATATGATTCTGAAAATAATTGTAAAGGAAAAATCATTGATGCAGACCCCACTGCTATTGTTGCGACCACAACAATTCAACCAGAAGAACCAACAGATCCTGAAGAGGGGGAGCACCTTTTTCATTCACAGATGTGGGTGAAGGGGACCCCACTATATTTTATTATTGATAGAGGAAGCTAGAAGAACCTCATTTTAGTAGAGGTCATCAAACAATTGGGATTGTCGACAACACCACACCTACAGCCATACAACATCGGGTGGCTTCGCCAAGGAAAAGATCTTCGTGTCAGCCAACAATATTGGTTGTCATACGACATCCAACCCTTCAAGGATGAGGTATTATGTGATGTTGCCCCACTGGATTTCTGTGATGTTCTCTTGGGCCAACCATATATGTGGAAGCGCCATGATGTTTATAAGTCTCGACCCCACAGTGGCATTGTTTCTCTAGGGGGTCATCTCTATATAATACTAGAGTTAGTTACAACTATTGTTCCACCTAAAAAGTGTCGCAAGGTAGTATCTCATACTTCAAAATTTAGCTTCTTCACAATCTATTCAAAAGGAGAACAAAAGGACACTGCAACCACTACAGCCTCGCCGCAAGCACCTTCTATCAAACAGAAGAAAGTCGAAAAGGTTGCACCAAAGTGCAAATATTCCTTCTGCACATCATCCTCTCATGTATCCTGACTTGTTGAACAGCCTCAGCCTCAACAGGTTCCTGACAAACTTCCACAAATTGAGCAGTGTGACGTCTCCAGCAAGGCAAGCAGCTCACCAAGATGCAGATTCAACAAACGCTTTTCCCTCTCCCATGAGAACTCAACACAATGGATACCATTGCTTCCTAATGAGGGAGGATTGATTCAGGTGGATATCGGTGGCCACCCACCTTTTTCAATTGGCTCAAAATAGTTTTCTGGCAATTTTGGCAATTTACTATTTTTAGCAGTTTTTAACTTCCGAGGCCATTTTGAGGGCCCAAATGAAGGTTTTTCGAGATCGAGGTTCTCAAAGATATCCAAAGGCATGATTGATCCCCCAAAATGAATCTCCTCAACAATACATTTCCAACGATCTATGACACACCTAAAACGAAGATCGTATGCAAAAGTTATGACCCTGGGAAGTTGATGTACTCACTTACCCAAACGAGGCCCACACAACTTTTGGCGCTTCATCTCCTAGGGTTAGGTTTTTGGATGTCTACTGTTTTTTGTAATTCCTATTTATTGTAAAAAGGCCTTCATAGCTTCATTGTAACCATCTTCTTGCGAATGTGAGTAGCCGTCATATCTCTTCTCAGAGATAAGCTGCCACCATTCTAGCGAGTCTTTCACTCTGTATTTTTACAGTCTATGTACATTTCTTTCATTAATAGAAATCATGTATTACTATATATCTGTGTTTATGGTTGCATTTCTGATACATTTATGTTATCTTATTGAATATCCGTGATATCTCTGTGCATTTATTTATTATATCTCCGCTCGCATTTCGTGCAAAAAATAATTTGAATCAGTGGTATCAGAGCAGGCTAATCTTGATCATTTTTTTAGTGCATGTCCCCGATGAGGTATGAGTATAGAAAGTTGGGTATTGATCTTGTCTCTATTGAAGACAATCACTCTCTCACACCCAAGAAACCCTCAATGGTAGAAGAAAAGAAAAACGATGGAGCGGACGATCCTATCAATCTGTTGCTTGAGCAAGGTCTCACATGATAAAGGGATGAAATGATGGAGAATTTTTCCCACATCCTTCAATGCCTGTCGATAACAGAAGACAGATATTCATCAAGCAAACACTTTGGAGGAACCTCGCCTTTCAAGGTACAATTTAATTTTGATATTCCTGTATTTGAAGGGTAGATAGATGCATAAGCCCTAGAAAAATGGTTAACTCTACTAGAAGGTGATTTCTCTATTCACAATTTTTCCAACAAAGAAAATATCACCTTCGCACTCCTTAAATATCTCCCTCATGTCAAGCATTGGTGGGAAACTTACTAGGAGCAAACTTCCACAGAGAAGTCTGGAATATACAGGACCGATCCCACTTGGGATTTTTTTGTGGATGAGGTAAAGGAAGAGTATTACCCTGTTGGCAACTATGAGGACCCATACATGAGATGGACCACACTGCGGCAAGAGAGGGGCCAAGAAGTTCCATAGTTCACCAATACCTTCCATACCTTACGCACCAAGCTGGGTATCAAAGACTCCCAGAGACTTTTGGTTCTGAAAGTCCGTGGGGCTCTACACAAATACATCCAGACTGAAATGGATTTTGTGGACATCTCATCACTCGGTGTTGCTTATTGATATGTTGTTAAAATCGAGCAGAAATTTAAGCACCATAACAAACGAGAGTTCAGGTCTGCAAATATGCAACAACTGAAGTATCACAAAGATGACCCTAACAAACAGTCTCCTGAAAACTAGTCCAAGAAATAGGAAAAGAAGGGTCACGGAAAGACAAAGAAGGACACCGGAAAATGGTGGGAGTTCCATAAAATCCCCTGGAACAACATCGATGAACGTCACTCAAAATAGTCATTGGTGGCCAAGATCAAAGACAAAGAGTTGAACCCTGATTCAGAATCTGATTATGAAAATAATGGTAAAGAAGAGATCATTGATGCGGACCCCACTATTATTGTCGCGACCGCAACAATTCAACCAGAAGAACCAACAGATTCTGAAGAAGGGGAGCACCTTTTTCATTCACAGATGTGGGTGAAAGGGACCCCGCTGCATTTTATTGTTGATAGAAGAAGCCAGAAGAACCTCATTTTAGTAGAGGTCATCAAACAGTTGGGATTGTAGACAACAACACACCCGCTGCCATACAACATAGGGTGGCTTCACCAAGGACAAGATCTCCATGTCAGCCAACAATGTCGATTGTCATACGATATCCAACCCTTCAAGGATGAGGTATTATGTGATGTTTCCCCACTGGATGTTTGTGATGTTCTCTTAGGCCAACCATATATGTGGAAGGGCCATGCTGTTTATGAGTCTCGACCCCGTAGTTTCATTGTTTCTCTGGGGGGTCATCTCTATAGAATAATAGAGGTAGTTCCAACTACTATTCCACCTAAAAAGTGTCACAAGTTAGTATCTCATATTGTAAAATTTAGCTTCTTCATAATTTGTTCAAAAAGAGAACAGAAGGACACTGCAACCACTACAACCTCGCCCCAAGCACCTTCTATCAAACAAAATAAAGTCGACAAGGTTACAGGAAAGTGCAAATATTTCTTGTGCACATCGTCCTCTCATGTAGCCCTACTTGTTGAATGACCTCAGCCTCAACAGGTTCGTGACAAACCTCCACAAACTGAGCAGCTCGATGTCTCCAGCAAGGCAAGCAACTCACCAAGATGCAGATTCAACAAACGCTTTTCCCTCTCCCCCGAGAACTCAACGCAATGGATACCATTAATTCCTAAGGAAGGAGGATTGATCTAGGTGGATATCGGTGGCCACCCACCTTTTTCAACTGGCTCAAAACAAATTTCTGGCAATTTTGGCAATTTACTATTTTTAGCAGTTTTTAACTTCTGGGGCCATTTTGAGGGCCAAAATGAAGGTTTTTCAAGATCGAGGTTCTCAATGACACCCAAGGGCATGGTTAATCCCCCAAAATGAATATCCTCAACAATACGTTTCAAACGAGCTATCACTGGCCTAAAACGAAGATCGTATGCAAAAGTTACAACCCTAGGAAGTTCATGTACTCACTTACCCAAACAGGGCCCACACGATTTTTGGCGCTTCATCTCCTAGGGTTAGGTTTTTGGATGTATAGGGTTTTTTGGAATTCCTTTTTATTGTAAAAATTCCTTTAGAGCCTCATTGTAACCATCTTCTTGCGAATGCGAGTAGCCGTCACATCTCTTCTCAGAGATAAGTTGCCACCATTCTAGCGAGTCTTTCACTCTGTATTTTTACAGTCTCTGTACATTTCTTTCATTAATAGAAATCATGTATTACTATATATTTGTGTTTATGGTTGCATCTATTATGTTATATTATTGAATATCTGCGATATCTTTATGAATTTATTTATTATATCTCCGCTTGCATTTCGTGCCGAAAATAATCCGGATCAGTGGTATCAGAGCAGGCTGCTCTTGATCATTTTTTCAGTGCATGTCCCTGATGAGGTCTGAGTATAGAAAGTTGGTTCTTGAGATTGTCTCTCTTGAATACAATCGTTCTCACACACCCAAGAAACCCACAATGGAATAAGAAAATACAAACGATGGAGCAGACGATCCTATCAATCTGTTTCTTGAGAAAGCTCTCACATGACAAAGGGATGAAATGATGGAGAATTTTTCCCACATCCTTCAACGCCTATCAATAAAAGAAGGCGCATCATCATCAAGCAGCCACTTTGGAGGAACCTCGCCTTTCAAGGTACAAGTTAATTTTGATATTCCTGTATTTGAAGGAAAAATAGATGGAGAAGCCCTGGAAAAATGGTTAACTCTGCTAGAAGGTTATTTCTTTGTTCACAATTTTTCTGACAAATAAAAGATCACCTTCGCTCTCCTTAAACCTCTCCCTCATGTCAAACATTGGTGGGAAACTTACTGGGAGCAAATTTCCACAGAGGAGTCTGGAATATACGGGACCGATCCCACTTGGGATTTTTTTGTGGATGCGGTAAAGGAACAGTATTACCCTATTGGAAACTATGAGGACCAATACATGAGATGGACCACACTACAACAAGAGAGGGGCCAAGCAGTTCTAGAGTTCACTAATACCTTCCATACCTTGCACACCAAGATGGGTATCAAAGACTCCAAGAGACATTTGGTTCTGAAATACCGTGGGGCTCTACACAGATACATCGAGACTGAAATGGATTTTGTGGACATCTCATCACTCAGTGTTGCTTATCAATATGTTGTTAAAATCGAGAAGAAATTTAAGCACCATAAAAAATGGTAGTTAAGGTCTGAAAATCCACAACACCTGAAGTATGACAAAGACGACCCTAACAAACAGTCTCCCAAAAACCAATCCAAGGCACAGGAAAAGAAGGGTCACGAGAAGACAAAGAAGGACTCTGAAAAATGGTACGAGTTCCACAAAATCTCCTGGAACAACACAGATGAATGTCACTCAAAATAGTCATTGGTGGTTGAGATCAAAGACAAAGAGATGAACCCTGATTAAAAATATGATTATGAAAATAATGGTAAAGGTCAGATCATTGATAAAGACCCCATTTCTATTGTCGCGACCACAACAATTCAACCAGAAGAACCAAAAGATCCTGAAGAGGGGGAGCACCTTTTTCATTTACAGATGTGGGTGAAGGGGACCCATGTGCATTGTATTGTTGATAGAAGAAGCCAGAAGAACCTCATCTCAGTAGAGGTCGTCAAACAGTTGGGATTGTCGACAACACCACACCCGCAACCATACAACATCGGGTGGCTTCTCCAAGGACAAGATCTCCATGTCAGCCAACAATGTTGATTGTCATACAACATCCAACCCTTCAAGGATGAGGTATTATGTGATGTTTCCCCACTGGATGTTTGTGATGTTCTCTTGGGCCAACCATATATGTCGAAACACCATGTTGTTTATGAGTCTCGACCCCACAGTGTCATTGTTTCTCTAGGGGGTCATATCTATAGAATACTAGAGGTAGTTCCAACTATTGTTCCACCTAAAAATCTCCACAAGGTTGTATCTCATACTACAAAATTTATCTTCTTCACAATCTGTTCAAAAGGAGAATATAAGGACACTGAAATCACTACAGCCAAGCCCCAAGCACCTTCTATCAAACATAAGCAAGTTGACAAGGTTGCAGAAAAGTGAAAATATTTCTTATGCACATCGTCCTCTCATGTAGCCCGACTTGTTGAACAGCCTCAACCTCAAACAGTTCATCACAAACTTCCACAAACTGAGCAACGCGACATCTCCAACAAGGCAAGCCGCTCACCAAGATGCAGATTCAACAAACGTTTTCCCCTCTCCCATGAGAACGAAATGCAATGGAGACCATTTCTTCCTAAGGAGGGAGGATTGATACAGGTGGATATCGATGGCCACCCACCTTTTTCAACTAGCTCAAAACAGTTTTCTGACAATTTTTGCAATTTACTATTTTTAGTAGTTTTTAACTTCCGGGGCCATTTTGAGGGCCCAAATGAATTTTTTTTGAGATATAGGTTCTCAATGATATCCAAAGGCATGATTGAGACCCCAAAATGAATCTCCTTGACAATACATTTCCAACGAGCTATCACACGCCTAAAACAGAGATCGTATGCAAAAGTTACAAACCCCAGAAGTTGATGTACTCACTTACCCAAACGGGGCCCACACGACTTTTGGCACTTCATCTCCTAGGGTTAGGTTTTTGGATGTCTATCATTTTTTGGTATTCCCATTTATTGTAAAAAGGCCTTCATAGTCTCATTGTAACCATCTTCTTGCGAATGCGAGTAGCCATCACATCTCTTCTCAAAGATAAGCTGCCACCATTTTATCGAGTCTTTCACTTTATATTTTTACAGTCTCTGTACATTTCTTTCATTAATAGAAATCATGTATTACTGTATATTTGTGTTTATGGTTGCATCTCTGATACATTTATTTTATCTTATTGAATATCTGTGATATCTCTATGCATTTATTTATTATATCTTCGCTCGAATTTTGTGCCAAAAATTATTCGGATCAATGGTATTAGAGCAGGCTGCTCTTGATCGTTTTTTTAGTGCATGTCCTCGACGAGGTATGAGTATAGAAATTTGGGTCTCGAGCTTGTCTCTCTTGAAGAAAATCACTCTCGCACACCTAAGAAACCCTCATTGGTGGAATAAAATAAAAACGACGGAGCAGACGATCCTATCAATCTATTGCTTGAGCAAGCTCTCACGTGACAAAGGGACAAAATGATGGAGAATTTTGCCCACATCCTTCAATGCCTGTCGATAACAGCAGGTGCATATTCATCAAGCGGCCACTTTGGAGGCACCTCACCTTTCAATGTACAAGTTAATTTTGATATTCCTGTATTTGAAGGACAGATAGATGCAGAAGCCCTAGAAAAATGGTTAACTCTGCTAGAAGGTTATTTCTATGTTCACAATTATTCCGACAAAGAAAATATCACCTTCACACTCCTTAAATATCTCCCTCATGTCAAACATTAGTGGGAAACTTACTGGGAGAAAATATCCATAGAGGAGTTTGGAATATATGGGGCTGATCCCACCTGATATTTTTTTGTGGATGTAGTAAAGGAAGAGTATTAGCCTATTCGAAACTATGAGGATCGGTACATGAGATGGACCACACTGCGGCAAGAGAGGGGCCAAGAAGTTCCAGAGTTCACCAATACCTTCCATACCTTGCGCACCAAGTTGGGTATCAAATACTCTGAGAGACATTTGGTTCTAAAATATTGTGGGGCTCTACACATATACATCCAGACTGAAATGGATTTTTTGGACATCTCATCACTCGGTGCTGCTTATCGATATGTTGTTAAAATCAAGAAGAAATTTAAGAACCAGAATGAATGTGAGTTCGGTTCTGGAAATTCGCAACAACCGAAGTATGACAAATACGAACCTAATAAACAGTCTCCTGAAAACCAGTCCAATACACAAGAAAAGAAGGGTCATGGGAAGACAAATAAAGACACCGGAAAATGGTGCGAGTTCAACAAAATCCCTTGGCACAACACCAATGAATGTCACTCAAAACAGTCATTGGTGGCCAATATCAAAGACAAAGATCCGAACCCTGATTCAGAATCTGACTCTGAAAATAATGGTAAAGGACAGATCATTGATGCGAACCCCACTGCTATTGTCATGACTGTATCAATTCAACCAGAAGAATCCACAGATCCTTTAGAGGGGGAGCACCTTTTTCATTCACAGATGTGGGTGAAGGGGACCCCGCTGCATTTTATTGTTGATAGAGAAATCCAAAACAACCTCATCTCAGTAGAGTTCATCAAACAGTTGGGATTGTCGACAACACCATAGCCGCAACCATACAACATCGGGTGGCTTCGCCAATGACGAGATATCCATGTCAGTGAACAATGTCGATTGTCATACCGCATCCACCCCTTCAAGGATGAGGTATTATGTGATGTTTCCCCACTGGATGTCTGTGATGTTCTCTTGGGCCAACCATATATGTGGAAGCACCATGATGTTTATGAGTCTCGACCCCGCAGTGTCATTTTTTCTCTGGGGGGTCATCTCTATAGAATACCAGAGGTCGTTCAAACTACTGTTCCACCTAAAAAGTGTCGCAAGGTAGTATCTCATATTGCAAAATTTAACTTCTTCACAATCTGTTCAAAAGGAGAACAAAAGGACACTACAACCACTACAGCCTCGCCCCAAGCACCTTCTATCAAACAGAAGCAAGTCGACATGGTTGCAACAAAGTGAAAAGATTCCTTCTGCACATCGTCCTCTCATGTATCCCAACTTGTTGAATGACCTCATACTCAATAGGTTCGTGACAAACTTCCAGAAACTAAGCAACACGATGTCTCCAACAAGGCAAGTAGCTCACCAAGATACAGATTTAGCAAATGCCTTTCCCTCTCCCTCGGGACTTCAACGCAATGGATACCATTGATTCCTAAGGAGGGAGGATTGATCCAGGTGGATATCAGTGGCCACCCACCTTTTTTGACTGGCTCAAAATAATTTTCTAGCAATTTTGGCAAATTACTATTTTTAGCAGTTTTTAACTTCCGGGGCCATTTTGAGGGCCCAAATGAAGGTTTTTAGAGATAGAGTTTCTCAATGATAGCTAAAGGCCTGATTGAACCCCCAAAATTAATATCCTCTAGAATATATTTCCAATGAGCTATCACACACCTGAAACGAAGATCGTATGCAAAAGTTACGACCCTGGGAAGTTGATGTACTCACTTAACCAAATGGGGCCCACATGACTTTTGGTGCTTCATCTCCTAGGGTTAGGTTTTTGGATTTCTAGGGTTTTTTGGCATTCCTTTTTATTGTAAAAAGGCCTTCATAGCCCCATTGTAACCATATTCTTGCGAATGCGAGTAGCTGTCACATCTCTTCTCAGAGATAAGTTGCCACCATTCTAGCGAGTCTTTCACTCTGTATTTTTACAGTCTCTGTACATTTTTGTTTATGGTTGCATCTCTGATACATTTATGTTATCTTATTGAATATCTGTGATATCTCTGTGCATTTATTTATTATATCTTCGCTCGCATTTCGTGTCGAAAATAATCTGAATCAGTGGTATCAGAGCAGGCTGCTCTTGATCGTTTTTTCAGAGCATGTCCCTGACGAGATATGAGTATAGCAAGTTGGGTCTAGAGCTTGTCTCTATTGAATAAAATCACTCTTGCACACCCAAGAAACCCTCAATGGGAGAAGAAAAGACAAATGACGGAGCAGACAATCCTATCAATTTGTTGCTTGAGCAAGCTCTCACGCGACAAAGGGACAAAATGATGGAGAATTTTTCCCACATCCTTCAACGCCTGCCGATAATAGTAGGCTCATATTCATCAAGCGACCACTTTGGAGGAACCTCGCCTTTCAAGGTACAAGTTAATTTTGATATTCCTGTATTTGAAGGGTAGATAGATGCAAAAACCCTAGAAAAATGGTTAACTCTCCTAGAAGGTTATTTCTCTGTTCACAATTTTTCTGACAAAGAAAAGATCACCTTCTCATGCCTTAAAGCTCTTCCTCATGTCAAAAATTGGTGGGAAAATTGCTGGGAGAAAAGTTCTACAGAGGAGTCTAGAATATATGGGACCGATCCCACTTGGGATTTTTTTGTGGATGCGGTAAAGGAACTATATTACCCTGTTGGAAAGTATGAGGGACAGTACATGAGATGGACCACACTATGACAAGAGAGGGGCCAAGAAGTTCCGGAGTTCACCAATACCTTCCATACCTTGCGCACCAAGCTGGGTATCAAAGACTCCGAGAGACATTTGGTTCTGAAATACCATGGGGCTCTACACAGATACATCCAGACTGAAATTGATTTTGTGGACATGTCATCACTCGATGCTACTTATCGAGCAAAATTTAAGCACCAGAACAAATGGGAGTTTAGTTCTGCAAATTAACAATAACCGAAGTATGAAAAAGACGACCCTAACAAACAGTCTCCCGAAAACCAGTCCAAGACACAAGAAAAGAAGGGTCACGGGAAGACAAAGAAGGACACCGGAAAATGGTGCGAGTTCCACAAAAGACCTGGGCACAACACCGATGAGTGTTGCTCAAAACATTCATTGGTGGCCGATATCAAAGACAAAGAGTCGAACCCTGATTCAGAATCTGATTCTGAAAATAATGGTAAAGGATAGATCATTGACGCAGAACCCACTTCTATTGTCGTGACTGCAACAATTCAACCAGAAGAACCAATAGATCCTGAATAGGGTGAGCACATTTTTCATTCAAAGATGTGGGTGAAGGGGACCCCACTGCATTTTATTTTTGATAGTGGAAGCGAGAAGAACCTCATCTCAGCAGAGGTCATCAAACAGTTTGGATTGTCGAAAACACCACACCCGCAGCCATACAACATTGGGTGGCTTCGCCAAGGATGAGATCTCCATGTCAGCCAACAATGTCAATTGTCATACGACATCAAACCCTTCAAGGATGAGGTATTATGTGATGTTGCCCCACTGGATGTCTGTGATGTTCTCTTGGGAAAACCATATATGTGGAAGTGCCATGTTGTTTATGAGTCTCGACCCTATAGTGTCATTGTTTCTCTGGGGGGTCATCGCTATAGAATACCAGAGGTAGTTCCAACTAATTTTCCACCTAAAAAGTGCTACAAGGTAGTATCTCATACTGCAAAATGTAGCTTCTTCACAATCTATTCAAAAGGAGAATAGAAGGACACTGCAACCACTACAACCTCCCCCCAAGCACCTTCTATCAAACAAAAGAAAGTCGACAAGGTTGCAGCAAAGTGCAAATATTCCTTCTGCACATCGTCCTCTCATGTAGCTCGACCTTTTGAATGGCCTCATCCTCAACAAGTTCATGAAAAACTTCCACAAACTGAGCAGCGCGACGTCTTCAGGAAGGCAAGCAACTCACGAAGATGCAGATTGAGTAAACACTTTTCCCTCTCCCCCGGGAACTCAACGCAATGGAGACCATTTCTTCCTAAGGTGGGAGGATTGATCCAGGTGGATATCTATGGCCACCCACCCTTTTCGACTGGCTCAAAACAGTTTTTTGACAATTTTGTCAATTTACTATGTTTATCCGTTTTTAACTTCCAGGGCCATTTTGAGGGCCCAAATGAAGGTTTTTTGAGATAGAGGTTCTCAATGATAGCCAAAGGAATTATTGAACCCCCAAAATGAATCTCCTTGACAATATGTTTCCAACGAGCTATCACACGCCTAAAACGGATATCGTATGCAAATGTTACGACCCCGGGAAGTTGATGTACTCACTTACCCAAACGGGGCCCACACGACTTTTGGCGCTTCATCTCCTAGGATTAGGTTTTTGGATGTATAGGGTTTTTTGGCATTCATTTTTATTTTAAAAAGGCCTTCGGAGCCTCATTGTAACCATCTTCTTGAGAATGCGAGTAGCCGTCACATCTCTTCTAAGAGATAAACTCTCACCATTCTAGCGAGTCTTTCACTCTCTATTTTTACAGTCTCTATACGTTTATTTCATTAATAGAAATCATGTATTACTATATATCTGTGTTTATGGTTGCATCTCTGATACATTTATGTTATCTTATTGAATATCTGCAATATCTCTGTGCATTTATTTATTATATCTCCACTCGCATTTCATGCCGAAAATAATCTGGATCAGTGGTATCAGAGCAGGCTGCTCTTGATCATTTTTTTAGTGAATGTCCCCGATGAGGTCTGAGTATAGAAAGTTGGGTCTCAAGCTTGTATCTCTTCAAGAAAATCACTCTCACACACCTAAGAAACCGTCAATGGTGGAAGAAAACAAAAATGACGGAGCAGATGATCCTATCAATCTGTTGCTTGAGAAAGCTCTCACGTGACAAAGGGAGGAAATGATGGAGAATTTTTCCCACATCCTTCAATGCCTACCGATAACAACAGGCGCATATTCATCAAGAAGCCACTTTGGAGGCACCTCGCCTTTCAAGGTACAAGTTAATTTTTATATTCCTGTATTTGAAGGACAGATAGATGCAGAAGCCCTAGAAAAATGGTTAACTCTGCTAGAAGGTTATTTCTCTGTTCACAAATGTTACGACAAAGAAAAGATCACCTTCACACTCCTTAAATCTCTCCCTCATGTCAAACATTGGTGGGAAACTTATTGGGAGAAAAGTTCCACAGAGGAGTCTGGAATATACGGGGCCGATCCCACTTGGGTTTTTTTGTGGATGTGGTAAAGGAAGAGTAGTACCCTATTGGAAACTATGAGGACCAGTACATGAGATGGACCACACTGTGGCAAGAGAGGGGCCATGTAGTTCTGGAGTTCACCAATACCTTCCATACCTTGCGCACCAAGATGGGTATCAAAGACTCCAAGAGAAATTTGGTTCTGAAATATCGTGGGGCTCTACACAGATACATCCAGACTGAAATGGATTTTGTGGACATCTCATCACTCAATGTTGCTTATCGATATGTTGTTAAAATCGAGAAAAAATTTAAGCACCAAAACAAATGAGAGTTCAGTTCTACAAATCCGCAACAACAGAAGTATGACAAAGACAACCCTAACAAACAGTCTCCCGAAAACCAGTCCAAGACACAGGAAAAGAAGGGTCAGGGGAAGACAAAGAAGGACACTAGAAAATGGTGCAAGTTACACAAAATCCCCTGGCACAACACCAATGAATGTCGCTCAAAATAGTCATTGGTGTCCGAGATCAAAGACAAAGAGTCGAACCCTGATTCAGAATCTGATTCTGAAAATAATGGTAAAGGAAAGATCATTGACACAAACCCCACTACTATTGTCGTGACTGTAGTGATTCAACCAGAAGAATTAACAGATCTTGAAGAGGGGGAGCGCCTTTTTCATTCACAGATGTGGGTGAAGGGTTCCCCGCTTCAATAAATTGTTGATAGCGAAAGCCAGAAGAACCTCATCTCAGCAGAGGTCATCAAACAATTGGGATTTTCGATAACACCACACCCGTAGCCATACAACATCGAGTGGCTTTTCCAAGGATGAGATATCTGTGTCATCCAACAATGTCGATTGTCATACGACATCCAACGCTTCAAGGATGAGGTATTATGTGATGTTTCTCCACTGTATGTCTGTGATGTTCTCTTGGGCAAACCATATATGTGGAAGTGCCATGTTGTTTATGAGTCTCGACCCCACAGTGTCATTGTTTATTTGGGGGATCATCTCTATAGAATACCATAGGTAGTTCCAACTACTGTTCCACCTAAAAAGTGCCGCAAGGTAGTATCTCATACTGCAAAATTTAACATCTTCACAATATGTTCAAAAGGATAACAAAAGGACACTGCAACCACTACAGCCTTCCCCGAAGCACCTTCTATCAAACAGAAGAAGGTCGACAAGTTTTCATCAAAGAAAAAATATTCCTTCTGCACATCATCCTCTCATGTCTCCTGACTTGTTGAATGGCCTCAACTTCAATAGGTTCGTGACAAACTTCCACAAACTGAGCAACGCGACGTCTCCAGCAAGGCAAGCAACTCACCAAGATGCAGATTCAACAAACACTTTTCCCTCTCCCTAGTGAACTCAATGCAATGGAGATAATTGCTTCCTAAGGAGGGAGGATTGATACAGGTGGATATCAATGGCCACCCACCTTTTTCAACTGGTTCAAAATAGTTTTCTGGCAATTTTGGCAATTTACTATTTTTAGTAGTTTTTAACTTCTGGGGCCATTTTGAGGGCCCAAATGAAAGTTTTTAGAGATATAGGTTCTCAATGATAATCAAAGGCATGACTGAGCCCCCAAAATGAATCTCCTCGACAATACATTTCCAACAAGCTATCACACGCCTAAAAGAAAGATCGTATGGAAAAGTTATGACCCCAGGAAGTTGATGTACTCACTTACCCAAATGGGGCCTAGACGACTTTTGGCACTTCATCTCCTAGGGTTAGGTTTTTGGATGTCTAGGGTTTTTTGGCATTCTTTTTTATTGTAAAAAGGCCTTCAGAGCCTCATTGTAACCATCTTCTTTCGAATGCAAGTAGCCGTCACATCTCTTCTCAGAGATAAGCTGCCACCATTCTAGCGAGTCTTTCACTCTGTATTTTTACAGTCTCTGTACATTTCTTTCATTAATAGAAATTGTGTATTACTGTATATATGTGTTTATGGTTACATATCTGATACATTTATGTTATATTATTGAATATATATGATATCTCTGTGCATTCATTTATTATATCTCCCCTCGCATTTCATGCCGAAAATAATCTGGATCACTCATTCTAGCGCCAATTCAGTTGAGGTGTCTGATATCCTTTGAATCAACAGTAGGAACCAAACCCGCCTTAGAGGCCCAATTACACTCTACAATGTTTGATGGGTGGAATGGTTCTCCAGATCTTTCGATCTAGCCAATTTACCAATGGGATTTATTTAGTGATTGATAGGATATCTTTCTGTGAAAGTTCCTCCTTCAGGTTAAATGTTTCTCTTTTTTGTTTTTTCTGTTATTAGACACATCTGATAAAGTAAGCTGTGATGGTATAAACCAACTGATAGAGGGAAATATAAACTACTAAATAATTTTGAGCCTGGTATAACCCTTATGCTCTAGTGTGCATAAAACGATATTCGCACATATTACAAGTCTAGTAATAATACGTTAACTTGTTGGTATTTCAAAACTGATTGAGATATAATTATGGAAAGAAAATATGCATGCAATAAGATAAGTTCAAGAAAAATAGTTTCCTTACCTCTACCATCAATTACATATTAACACAACGATTCACTTTTCATCATTTAGAATAGAATAATTGTTAAAGTATTGAAAAAGATAGCTTATCAATAGATTCAGAAACTTCCTAACCTAACCTGGTGTCATGCTCGCCACCTGTGCGATCTTCGCTTCCCATGTTGAGCCATGTTCTACATATCATTTGATTATGTCATTGATTAGGGGATCAAATTTTGCTCAATTTTCAAAGTGCTCGGAATGCGATGAAAACAGTGTCATTGCGTCTGTCTCATCTTCCTGATTCCGGTGGTATATTTACTTTCTCAAATGGAGCCCGTATGGAGGAGATATCGCGATCTGCTCGCCAAGCCAAACAGGCAAAAATTTTGGATGTTGACTGTACCTGTCTGTATAGTCCGTACAGTTCGTACGGTGACGTGGTAGGGCCGTACCATCCATACGGTGACGTGGAAGGTGGATGACATGGTGCATTTTCATTGGTTGATGTTGGCGAGTAGCGTGTTGACATGTGTCCGGATGATGACGAATGATATGAGGAAACGTGGCCCAATCCAAGGGCACCATGTGTCCCCCTCATTGTTTAGTTATGTGTAAAAGTTTTATGGCAGTTCGCGGGGTTCGACCCCCGGACCTCCCCCATTGTTAAAGCCTTGACAAATCTCCACTAACCACTATGCCGCCACATGAACCTTGTTAGGTTTATGGTATTAATTGTATTTAACACTGTTTTATGTTGAAAGCAGAGGGGGGTCGGGTCGGGGCTAAGCCCCGACCCATAGTTTTATTAATACATATAACCGTTGTATTGTATTATGGTGCGCGTGATTTAAAATTGCATACATATACCATAGTTTGCCATTGTATTAAAACATGCGCGCGGGGTTTTTAACCAATGGATAAACTGTGGTTTGACCGATGGTATAAGGGCGCGGGAGTTATATGGTTGGACAACGGATTAACCACCCTTTTCGCCCAGCTTTTGGTCACGTGTGCCATACGCCCAGGTGCCGAGGCGGTTAGGAGTTGGCGCACCCTTAACCCTCCTACGGTTTGCACCATTGGCGCGGTTGCGCCCGGTGCTGGGTTTTTATGCTTAAAAGAGAGTGTGAGCCAGGTTTGTTCAAGGAAGGTGCGAATTGTAGAACCAGAGACAACAAGCTTGAAGAGGGAGACTTCCAGGAGGCCTAACTTCTTCATTTTTCGACCGATTGAGGTGCCGAAAGAGCCCAGACAGGGGTTTTGGGATGCTAGAAAGCCATTGGAGCAGTCTGTTTGTCATTTTGAGCATTGTAAGATATGTTTTTGAGCACTTTTTGAGCAATTAATAATAATAATCCATTGGAAGCTAGACCAGGAGATGTAGCCCATAAGAGGGGTGAACTCCTTTATCAATTGTTGTGCACATGTGTTTATGTTCAATATTTATGCTTCTGTATATGTGTATTTTGCATAAGTAATCCTTAATTTATGTGTTGCAAATTGATCCTGTTTCTTTAAACACATAACATTTCACTTGCAATAATTATTCAAGTTTTTCAAGTCTTCTTCATTTTTAGATCAAGCTGGTATCAGAGCACTGGTTTTGAAGACTTGATTGTTTGCAAGCTTTGTTTCTGATGCTCACAAGGTTGAAACTCACAAGAGGAGAAGGTCAACTTGTGGAGCCAAGTTCTTATCCGACAAGGAGGAAGCAGTTTCATTCACCGCAAGTTGCAGAGAGACATTCACCAAGCATGGCTAGTACAGAAGGTCATGAACGTGTTCCGAATGAAGAAGAAGACTTCAGGAAGACTATAATACAATTGAGAGATAATATGAAGGTCATAATGGAATGGAACATGATGTCGCAGGGTGAAGGATCTAACCCTTCAATGCATAAGGGAGGCGGTGGTGACAAGACTCCAGGCAGAGATGGAGGGAATGGTGCTTCTCCACCACCCTCTCCGCCTCCATCATCTTCTTCTTCTTCTTCTTCTACCAGTTCGAAACATCTTCCCAATGGGCATGGTAAAACTCCTTCGCAAATTCCTTCATTAAAGCTTGATATAAAATTTGAGTTGCCACTTTATAATGGAGAAGCTAACGCTAAAAAGTTAGATAACTGGATACGTCAAATTGAAATCTATTCTAGAATACAAAAGATTCCAGATGATGAAACCAAAATTCAGTTAGCTTCATTAAGATTAGATGGTTCAACACTTATTTGGTGGGAATCTAAGACACAGGAAGAAGTGAAAAAGAATGGAAAAATTTTGCTTTCTTGGAATGATTTCATACTAGCAATTAAAAAACAATTTTATCCATTAGCGTATAAACAAAAGGCAACCATGGAATGGCAGAATTTTAGACAAGCAAAAGGAAAAAATGTACAAAGTTTTACTCAGGAGTTTAGGAGAAGAGCTTTGGTTTTGGGAGTTGAT
>ML778465.1:801898-827549 GCA_009831015.1 Picea engelmannii
AAGGTTTCAAGAAGACATACAGCCAGGGAGACAAAGGGAAGAAGAAATTCAAAGGCAATGGCAGGAAGAATGTTGCTGTGAAGAAGGAAGGAGAAAAGTTCACATGTAAACACTGTTCAAAGGATGGCCATGATGAAGACCACGTGTCCAGATGATGACGAATGATATGAGGACAAGTGGCCCAATCCAAGGGTGCCACGTGTCCCCCTCATTGTTTGGTTATGTGTAAAGGTTTTATGGGAGTCCGCGGGGTTTGACCCCCAGACCTCCCCCATTGTTAAAGCCTTGACAAATCTCCACTAACCACTATGCTGCCACATGAACCTTGTTAGGTTTATGGTATTAATTGTATTTAACATTGTTTTATGTTGAAAGCGGAGGGGGGTCGGGTCGGGGCTAAGCCCCGACCCATAGTTTTATTAATACATATAATCGTTGTATTGTATTATGGTGCGCGCGATTTAAAATCGCATGTATATTGATGCCTTGTACTAAGCAGGTAACATCAGAACAAACGACACAGTTGTTCTTTCAAAATGTTTGGGTGCATTTTGGTTTTCCCAAGTCCATCATTTCTGATCGGGATTCTCGATTTGTTGGAAGTTTTTGGTCGAGTTTGTGGGCACTCATGGACACCAAGTTGAAAAAGAGCACAGCTTTTCATCCGCAAACAGATGGTCAGACAGAGGTGGTGAATCGTATAGTGGTACATCTTCTTCGTGCTTATTGCAGCAAGCATCCTAAGCTTTGGGATGAACATTTACACTACGTTCAACATGCATACAATCGAGTTAAGCACTCTTCGATGCAAACTTTTCCATTTGAGACATGTTTTGTCTATTTGGCCAAGTCACCTTTAGATTTCATCTTTGAGAAAGATATTGTTGTTGATGGGCAATATGATATAGATCGGGCAGAGAATTTCATTGAACAAATTCAGTCGATACATCAGGTGGTGCAAGAGAAGTTGGAAAAGAGTCAGGCTAAGTACAAAACAAGACATGACAAGCATCGTGTTGATCAAAGTTTCAAAGTTGATGATGAAGTGTGGCTTTACATCAGCAAGGAGAGGCTTAAAGTAGAAGGTAAAAAGTTGAAACCAATTCGATATTGTCCCTTCAAAATTGTCGACAAGATTGGTAACAATGCTTTTCATTTAGATTTGCCTCCTTATATGTAGATGTATGCAGTCGTTAATGTTGAGAATTTGAAGTTGTATGAGCCTTCATTGATTGATGATCAAGGAGAGCATGTTCAGATTCCTTTCATAGATGATTTTTCTCCAGAGTATCTAACAGAACTGCAGGAAGACACCATACTTGATAGGAGAATGCGAACTTCGAAGCGAAGAAATGTGGAGTATTTGCGAGTTGGTCTTAAAGGGACGAATCCAAGCAAGGCCAAGTGGATTAAGGTTGTAAGGGTGAGGGAACTATACCCTCATCTTCACATATACTGAGATATTCTTTTGGAGGTCCAAAAGCTTCCCAATGGAGAGGTGTGATCAGGGGATCAAATTTTGCTCAATTTTCAAAGTGCTCGGAATGCGACAAAAACAGTGCCATTGCGTTCGTCTCGTCTTCCTGATTCCGGCAGTATATTTACTTTCTCAAATGGAGTCTGTATGGAGGAGATATCACGATCTGTTCGCCAAGCCAAACAGGAAATTTTTTTGGATGCTGACTGTACCTGTCCATACAGTCCGTACGGTGACGTGGCAGGGACGTACCATCCATACGGTGACGTGGCAGGTGGATGACATGGCACATTTTCATTGGTTGATGTTGGCGAGTAGCATGTTGACATGTGTCCGGATGATGACGAATGATATGAGGACACGTGGCCCAATCCAAGGGCGCCACGTGTCCCCCTCATTGTTTGGTTATGTGTAAAAGTTTTATGGGAGTCCGCGGGGTTCGACCCCCGGACCTCCCCCATTGTTAAAGCCTTGATAAATCTCCGCTAACCACTATGTCGCCACATGAACCTTGTTAGGTTTATGGTATTAATTGTATTTAACATTGTTTTATGTTGAAAGCGGAGGGAGGTCGGGTCGGGGCTAAGCCCCGACCCATAGTTTTATTAATACATATAACCGTTGTATTGTATTATGGTGCGCGCAATTTAAAATTGCATACATATACCATAGTTTGACATTGTATTAAAACATGTGCGTGGGGTTTGTAACCAATGGATAAATCGTGGTTTGACTGGTGGTATAAGGGCACGAGAGTTATACGGTTGGACAACGGATTAACCACCCTTTTCGCCCAGCTTTTGGTCACATGCGCCATACACCTAGGTGCCGAGGTGGTTAGGGGTTGGAACGCCTGTAACTGTCCTATGGTTTGCACCATTGGCACGGTTGTGCCCGGTGCTGGGTTTTTACGCTTAAAAAAGCGTGTGAGCTAGGTTTGTTCAAGGAAGATGCGAATTGTAGAACCAGAGACAACAAGCTTGAAGAGGGAGACTTCCAGGAGGCCTAACTTCTTCATTTTTCGACCGATTGAGGTGCCGAAAGAGCCCAGACAGGGGTTTTGGGATGCTGGGAAGCCATTGGAGCAGTCAGTTTGTCAGTTTGAGTATTGTAAGACATGTTTTTGAGCAATTTTTGAGCAATTAATAATAATGATCCATTGGAAGCTGGACCAGGAGATGTAGCCCATAAGAGGGGTGAACTCCTTTATCAATTGTTGTGCACATGTGTTTATGTTCAATATTTATGTTGTTTTCTATATGTATTTTGCATAAGTAATCCTTAATTTATGTGTTGCAAATTGATCCTATTGCTTTAAACACATAACATTTCACTTGCAATAATTATTCAAGTTTTTCAAGTCTTCTTCATTTTTAGATCAGTCATGCAAGTTGACAAAGTCTTCGAGTGATTCAAACTCTGGAAGGTCGATGTCTTTCATCTCCCGATTGATATTCTCCCATATTTTCTCACACTCATCCCACCTTTATTGTATCTTTCGCTGAGGTTCCTAGGCCATACTTAGCCAGTATTCGGTTGCCTTCCTTATTCGGGAGATGTTGTTGTCCATCATCAGTCAGATGCGATGCTTCTTTGTGTCTAGACCATTTTGTACTGCACTGATATAATCAATTCATTCTATAGCCTGGTATGCCTTTTCATACCATCTCTCCACGTATTTAGAGGTTTCTAGTGTCATGAGAGTGTCTTCTTGAAGATTGAATATACATGCAGTGAAGAGATGTCTCTTACTCGTGAATTGTACATATGCTTCTCAAAGTTCTCTCTTCATGAATATTGTTGCTTGCGTGGAATCTTGATAATATTTCATCAGATGGTGTAGATGATCCAACACCTTATTTGGTGCATCCAACTCCTTTTCATCCCATTTTGCTCGATCCAGTGTGGCATCAGTGATAGACATTCTTGTGCCGATTATCTCAGTTGTCTTCACAGTTTCCATTCCGAGAAACTTTTTTTCGGTCGTGATGTGAATCGTGATATCCAGCGTGAGCCTCCTTTTCTTGGTTGTCCTCCAAATTACAGATTTTCTCTTCCTGTCATAAGAAACCGCATGTATATCATTGAAGTTATCCACGGGCTCAAGGATCTCTTGGTATCCCCAGGTCAAAGTGTTTCCCAAGCTTCCTACCATATATATTTGTTCTAGGACCATCTCTTGTACTTATTTGACATGGGAAACATTTGTATGCTCTAATGACTTGTCCTCCGACTTTTGTTCGTCGACTGGTGGGGTATCGAACTTAAATGGAGAGAAAGTCATAGGCTCAACACTAACTTGGTGATCATATGGTGAAGTGTCGATATCTAGCTGTTGCAATCCCTCTTCCTTTTCACCATAACCTAGTTCATCCTTGAAGTTGTCTTTCGGAGTCCCCGATAGCTCGAGAAATTCAGTGTATAAGGTATTGTTGGCCTCATGGTCACCCTCCAAAGGGTTTGGAATTGATGCATCGACAGTTGAATAAGAATTTCCCCCTATTTCTTTCTCCTCTGTGATTGGTATCCGATTTATAAGAGAGACCTTCGAGCTCTCTTCATCATCATAGATGGTAATCAAATAAAAAAGAGTGTTCAACACACCTGCTTCACCTGATGTTCTTTGAATCTACTGTTGGGATGGAATAATTACCATTGATCTGGCTTGTGGTGACTGAACTTTGGGATTTTCTAGATCGACGGTTCCCTCCAGTAGGAGTTTTTTCAAGCCGATATGCTCTCCTTCAAAATTTGTTGTGTTAGCCGGGGTGACCCTCAAGGGTTCTATCATAGGTTCAAGCATGGGTTCATCTTGCAGTATTTCTATGATTCTTTGAGCTTCTTCTAGTAACAAAATTCCTCTTCTTTGGGCCTCTGTTGCTTCGATTGCTCTGCTTTCATCTCTGAATTTGATGGCTTCCTGAGCTGACTGTTCTATAGTCTCGAACTGCTCTTCCATACTCATTGATTTAAATATGGTCATATTTGGGTTGGCTTTCCTCTGCAACACCTCCTCCCAGTCCTGAGCACATTCTTTAAAAATATCATCTTCAAACTTATCATGTGTGTATTTCCAACAGGAAGAAGCTTGTGATGCATGTTGAAGCACTAGGACTTTAGGGTCATGTTTGTGAAATCATCCTTTTGGGAATCTGTATTCTAGTTGGATCAAACCCTGTTTTTTATCTTGCGCAGTATCCTTCACCATGTAAAACCCTACATCAAAACCATAGGGTATGAATGCTCATTTCTTGTCTTTAACCAGGGTGGCATTATAGCCCTACAGGATGGTTTGGTAACATATTTCTCCCATGACGAGTCGGTTCGAGACGTGAGAGGGGAGTACATGCGGTATGCCAGTAACTACAAACACCACGATATAAGTACTAGTTTATTTTAGGTACCAATGGACTACCTTTGAGATCATTTTATTGGCCGATGCTGAAAGTCTTGGGCATTCTCTTTTAAAAATAATAAAATAAGCCTGAGCTAGGATTTCATCATAGATGAGAGCATAGGTTTTTTTATACCTATTTTTCCACAAAATGTCGAAGTATACATGCAAAGGTAGCTCGATGACATGCCAGCTCAAATTCATGCCTACGAGGATATTCCTTCCATAGATTACATCCAGCAGGAATGACACCATGTGAAAAGTGGGCACTTCTCCCTCCTTAGGTGTCTGGGCCGGCAATATGTTGGTGCTCAATTGTTTAGAGATGATTTCTCCCCAGTTGAAGCTTCTCTCAGAGATGACCATAGTGTATTCTAAGGGAATCCATGACTCTAAAAAATGAGTGCAATATCTCTCTCCATATAATCGGCATATCAGAGCCATCATATAGATGTATGGATCCCTCAGATTTACTGTCCCGTACGATTTGTTGCTCTGGTTTGTGAATTTTTTTTCTTCTTTCCACTAGGAGGCCATAAATCGACTGGTGTTGTGGAACTCATAGAATTTCACTATGAAATTTGTTTTTAACCGCTCCTACAGGTCCTTGAGCTTGTAATATTTATGGACCTCTGTCAGGAGAAAAACACCGACGCATACGCCATTCTCATCATTAACCAGGCACTTCATTGCATCTGTATGAAAGATTATCCACCCCGAGGTCTCAATATAGGTCAAGACAGGGGTTCAACAGGCTACCATATGCAGGCATGACCGTTAGATGTTCGGAAAAACCTGATCGTCGAGTGTCCTTACATCTGGGTCACTATGGAGGATGAATTCAGGGTAATATTCCAGGTTAATTCTATTGAACAAATATCCCCACTATGGGAGCATTATCTTTGACCCAGTGCTCGTCTTTATGTCTCCAAATGGAGGGGGCTAGGAAAATTCCTTCTTAGTTGATGTTCTGATGATCGAATGTGATTTAGTACAAAATTCCAACTGCCTCGCAGTGCCGAGAGAAAATCCTTCACTGACCTCTGCTTCCTTCAACTTTGGTGCCCTTGGTGAGTGTTTGGTCGTTGGCTTCCTTTGAGGCATTTTCATGTAGGGAGAGAAGATTTATACATTGTATTGCAGAGAGGATACTGATATATAAATAAAATGTGACTTATGAAATGATAAAAATCAACACATACCTCTTCTTCACACTAGCTTAACTTAGTTTTTAAATTATGAGAATCAAGTGCAAATCTTGAGACGCTCTTTTTGCTTCTTCGACTGTTATGGAAATGAGAAACTTGTGTATAGAATGTTGGGGTTAGAAACTATCTTAGTAATTTAAACAAAAATAATAATTACCTTGTTTCCTTAGTTCCTCAATTCAGGGTGTAAGTGCGGTTTTACAAAATCTATCACTATATCCGCATTATGCTCGAGATTAAATGCAGTCGTAGGTTGACGATGCAGGCACGGGCTACATTGTCATTCATCGACGATTTAAAATTATTTTTATTTGATCGGTGCACGAGGTAGAAATGTATGTGGATTGAAACATTAAATGGCCTATTAAATGACAAATTCCAATCTTATTTTGTGCTAAAAATGTCCTATCATTTCACTAATTTAAATGGGTGGATTGAGAGTCGACGCTTTTATTTAGACAATGTTTATTGATATCTCTTGGGAAAAAATACGATGCTGATCCATCTTGTCGTATAGCACCGATGTGGAAATGATAACTTGGAAGTGCAACTAAGACATGGAGAAACCTAAGGTGACTCGAGATGAAACTAGGTCGTACGAAATACCTATGCATCAAATACGTGTGGCATTTGAAATTGGTTTCTTCATTTAAGAGTTTATTTAGAATCAAGGATATTCGTTAGATAAGCATTTTAACAAACATGTCCTACCCTGCCGATGCTGAAAAAGTATCAAGGATTGATGATCGATAATATGTTTAAACAAGTGTTCCCAAATTACCCCCCTCTAAACTTGTCGATGTCGAACATGCATCGGTGATCAGTGATCGACGATATGTCAACGCGAAAATTTTCCATGATTTAAATCTTTGAGATTTCACTGACCTAGAACAAATGCATCATTAATGGGTTATCGAAGGTTCATCATGGCCCATGTCAATGTTTATCCCTCTCATATTTCACCGACACCTATGGGATGTCGACCATTTCCTTAATCTTCTTTGCAAACAATGGGCGCAATTCTCCTTCATTTTTCCTCGATGTCGATGATACATCGGTGATCAAATATTATTTTCACTATGTGGTCCATTTTTATTCTTGAATTTCACTGATGTTGAAAATAGGCATGTGGGTCATAATTTTAGCTGTGAATTCTTAGTTAAATGACAGGTTCTTTTCAGAGAAAAAATATTTCAATTTGACAGGTCCAAATAAATTTGAACATGATAAATGGTGAGACATGGAAACAAAACTTAATTATCCCTACACAATGGACTCAACTCAGAAAGAAGAAAAGAAAACAAGTGGTACCCAAAAGAGAAAAAATTTCAAAAAACATTTAGGGTGTGTTGAGCGCTCAACTCTCCACTTGGTAGAAGACTTTCAACTTCTTCTAGAAAACATTTTATGGTCATATTTAAACCTATATTTGAGAGCACTTCCAATTAAAATAAGACATCGTCTTCCAACTTCTATCTAACTTAGGAAATGTTCCAGGAACCATTGATCCTAGAGATAAGTTCCAATGTTTGTGGTAATTTTTAAACCACTAGATTGGTTTGTGGTATTCCTTAAACCACCACCACCATTTAGTATAAGGAATCGAATTCTACTAGACAACTGGTTTGTGGTCATCCAAAAACTAACAGATTCAGAGAGCACATTCAACCATCAGCAGTTTCACACTTCCATATTCCAACTGCCCACTTTCAGATATCAACTCTTACCTTGGACTCACATACACACCTTTAGATTAAGGGGATAATGTTGGAAATGTAATCCGTTAGGGTTACTCAGTTGAGGGAATATGAAAAAAACCATTGTAGGGAGTTCAAGAGACGTCTTAGAATACAAATCCAAATGTAAAACATATTTTAGTTATACATGTATCATGTGAATAATAAATGAAGCTCACACTTATCCATTTTGTGTGTCTAACATAGTCAAAATAAAAACACCAAAACATTACAAAATGAAGATGGACAAGGGAAATAATAGAATTGAGTTATCAAATGGTGCCAATGGTTTTTATTTAATCCTATTTGAAACTAATCTATGTGGATAGTGGTGTCCAACCACATATTCCACTAATTTAGAATTGTTTTATACGTTTTTTTGGGTCCCAAACTTCTAGGGTCATTTAGAGGCCCTAAACGACATTTTTTGGCACGACGACGCCTAACATGTTTCCATAGTAATATGTTAGACCGAATGAAATGTGCACTCCCCATATATACCTTTATGATGGTGTACCAAGTGCGCCAAATAGATATGAAAAAATTGTGCACCCCAGGGAAGTTGAAGTATCAACTAAACACATTGGGGACCACAAACATTTTGGAATTTCATCTTCTGGGGTTAGAGTTTTGGATGTTTAGGGTTTTCTCATTGATTATTTATGTTAAAATTCATTTTCATCCTATTTGTAATCAACTTATTTCGAATGAGATTAGTTGTTACATCTCCCTCTTCAGAGATAATCTACCATTATTCTAGCTAGCTTATGTGCTTGGCATTAGTCTCTTGTATTCCAAATAGTCATTAAAAGAATCCGAGTTTAATTGTATTAATTTGTTTCTTAATATATCTGTGTTATAACCCTAAATTTCACCATACATTCATACCTGGCATTTGGCCCTCTTACTTGTTATTTTTTCCAAGCCATAACTACACAACTCTTCTTAAAAACACTATTTTTGAACATGTACGTGCCCTGCACCACTACTTCCTTCGTGAAAACACTTGTTGGACCACTACAACTCGCGTACATATGCTATTTTCACCATCACAACCCGCTTATACCCAAAAATATTGCAAAAATTAAAAAGTTGCAAGGAATTCGTTGAGATTACGGGCTATTGGGTAGTTTTCCAACTGTCCCACCGCCTATAGACCATCACCCAACTGAATAACCATCCTTTTGTCATATAAAAGGAGGTGTTGGGGTATCATTCCTAGCATAAACATAAGAACAGTGAAACTATGCCCGTTTCATATCCCCTCCTTGCCCCAATAATTTGTAGCCACCTTATGAGATTTGTACTAGAATTTCCCATTCTAGCCATTTTTCCTTCATCATAAACCTATGCCATTTCCCTAGAAGAAGTGTGAGAGGAAAAAATATACATGGAAGAACATTTGGAGCTTGGTGAAGAGGAGCCTAGACTAGGTTCACAGAGCATGTGTCGATCTCATTGTAAGTAAACTTTGTGATATCAATAAAATGAATACTTTTTTTGTCCCAAAATATGATGTGTTCAATATTTATGTTTGATTTATGTTTTATGCTAACATCTAACCCACTAATTCATATATGAGATGCATGTTTGTATTTCCTTGTTTGTAGATTTGTAAATGTAGGTCATACTTTGGAGAAGACTTGTAGTCAGCGGAGAAATCGAACGTGAAAGGATCGACATTGGACGTGGATTTAAAGGTAGAGTTACTAGATCTTTTTACTTTGTATTTCGTGCATGAATGTGGGGTATATTTAGGGTAGTTATAAAAATTAGGATACTTTTATATGGTTATATCTACCTACATGTTGAACCCTAGTGTATTCCATAGGGGGGTTTTCCTGCTATAGAAATCTGTATATTTCCTTGTTATATCTCTTCCTTCATTTCATTCTCAATATAATCAGGATCAGTGGTATCCGAGTGGTTTTCTCCTTGTTGTTTCTCAGTGCATTTCCCTGACAAGGTCAGGGTATAGAGAGGTGGGTCTCGAGCTATTTTCTCTTTAGGACAACCACTCTCACCATCCCAAGTGACCTCCCATGGAGAAAGGAAAGAGAGACAATGGAGCAATTGATCCTATCAATTTTTTTCTCAAGGAAGCCCTTATGTAATAAAGGAACAAGATGATGGATAGTTACACCCAGATCCTTCGACAACTGCCAATGACAATGGTGGAATCTTCAACCAACAGTCACTTCGGAGGTGATATTCCCTTCAAGGTACAATTTAACTTTGATATTCCTTTATTTGAATGTGAAATAGATGTCGATTCTTTGGAAAAAATGTTTAGTCTTCTAGATGGTTATTTATCTATGCAAAAGTTTTCCAACAGTGAAAATATCATATTCACACTCCTTAAATCCCTTCTCCATGTCAAAATTTGGTGAAAATCTTACTATGGGCAACATGTTAGAGATGATTTTTCAATTTTAGGTTCAGAACCCACTTGGGCGGATTTTGTTGATTCCCTTAAGGATCAATACTACTCTATTGGAAACTATGATGAATAGTACATGAGATGGACAACTCTGCGTGAAGAGAGAGACTAGAAAGTGTCAAAGTAAACCAACATCTTCAAAACCTTGCACATAAATATAGGTATTAAATACTCTGAGCGACACCTAGTCCTAAATTATTGCAGTGGAATACATAGGTACATACAAACATATATGGATTACATGTACATCTCCTCACTAGGAGCCACTTATCGATATGTTTTTAAGATCAAGAAAAAGAATAAGAGAGATTTCAGTTATCCAAACCCATTGCAACAAAAGCAAGGTAAAGGTGTTCCTAACTCCAAGAGAAAAGGAAAGAGAAAAGATGGTAAGCCCTAGGATAACCATTCTAAGACACAAGCAAAGAAGGATAATAGGAAGTCTAAGAAGGACACTGGAAAGTGGTTTGAGTTCAAAAAAATCCCTTGGAACAACACTGATGAATGTGTCTCCAAAAAAGCATTGTTGGCTAAGACAAAATACTAAGAGTTGGATGCTAACTTATACTCTAATTTGGAAATGGATGAGGGAAAATAGATCATTGAAGCAAACACCAGTGTCACCATCTCTACCACAAAAATCTATCTAGAGGAACTAGAGGAGCCTGAAGAAGGGGAGTTCCTCTTCCACTCATAGATGTGGGTGAAGGGGAACCCCCTTCATTTCATTGTTTACACTGGTAGCAAGAAGAACCTAATATCAATAGATTTCATCAAGAGGTTGAACCTAACAATGACGTCACATCCTCATCCATACACCATCAGTTGGATCAATTAAGGATGACACATCTATGTTAGTGAACAATGTTGCCTACAATACGACATAAAACCCTTCAAAGACAAGGTATTATGTGATGGTGCACCCTTTGAAGTTTGTGATGTTCTCTTAGGAAAACCATATATGTGGAAGCATCATGTTTTTTATGAATATAGGCCTCGTAGTGTCATTATTACTTTGGGAGGTCAAATCTACAGGTTACTGGAGGTAGTCGCAACTACAATGGTCTCTTTGATCTCCACGAAGCAGTGCAGAACGATGGTATCACATACCAAGATATTTTTCTTATTTATGATCTGGTCGAAAGGTGAATGGAAGTTCATTGTAATTTCCAAAACCATTGCATAAGGTCTCTCTACACAATAGTAGTAGGTGGAAAATATAGTAGAAGAACCCAAAGAAATATTTTACTCGCTTACTAGGGTTCCTTTGAATTTTCAGGTAAATAACTTAATTGATTTGACACATAATGATCCTCTACCTAATATCCTTGTATATAGGAATTCTATTATGGAGAATGATTTAACCAAATGTCAGATCCAAGAATTGATCCTGAAGGGCCACATAAAACCAAGCTCCTCACCTTGTAGGAGAACAATTGTTCTGGTATAGAAGAAGGACATGACATGGTGACTTTGCATTGATTTCAGATACCTGAACAAGTTCACATTCAAGAACCGATACCCAATCCCCTAGATTGATGATCTTCTCGATCAGCTCAAGGGAGCCAATTTTTTCATTAAAATCAATCTGAAGTTAGGATACCACTGAGTGTCGATTGAATAAAATGATGTATAGAAAACAACTTTCAATTCTAAATAAGGTATCTTCCAGTACTTGGTCATTCCTTTCATCTTGACTAATTCCCCAACCACATTCATGCGAATGATGGATGATATATTTGTCAGTGTTTCATGGAAACCTGCACAGAACACCTAGCTAAAGAATACACAAACACATATTATCAAGAAAAGGAAGAGACATACAACATGAAGAATGAGAATCAATGTATATTATGATATGATCAATGAGTGAGTGATATTCAATCATATAGGAAATGACATCCTATAATTAGGAATGCATGCATAATAGTGATGGTATAAAATTAGAAAGTCTAAAATAGAACTAGTCAGTTAACTCCCACCGAACTCGTGTTACTCCCACTGAACTAGTGTGCCGAAATATAAATTTCTCCAACACCCCCACCGAACACCACTATGGAGTAAAAAATGAGTCCCGACTACTATTCCACATTAGGTACTCATGTACAATGAAACTAATGAACACTGAATAAAAATGAGGAAAGATGGAAAACCATGTGGGATTAAAACCCCCCCTCAAAAGGAAATGCATCAAAAGAAGAAAAGGAAGCTACTAGGCAACTGTTTTCTTCACTGCAAGATGATCCCGCAAAGTCTGAAACTTCTTCTCACGGAAATTCTTCATGAATATGTATAAATATTTATGGATATGATGAAGTCCTTTGACAACTTGTCTATCCTTGTACCTCTTGATCCTGTGGACCCATCTACACTTTAAAACATTCCTTTATGGTGGAAGTAGAACCATATGCAAAGTATGATTCTTTAGGAGTGAGTTATACTCATTTTTTATGGTTTCTTTCCATAATGTATTTCCCATATCCTCACTGAAGATCTGTGGATTAGAATAATGAACCATATAGAAATGCATGGGCATCATAGGTTCTGAAGATGAAAGTACATGAGAAGGCTCTTCATGCTGAGATTGAGTCCTCGTCGAATCCAATGGATTCCCTGCAAGGATACCTGCTTCCTGAAGTGTGAATTGTGCCTTCTTGGGAATCTGTTTAAGCTTCAACGATGGCTACTTATCTAGATATACTACCTGCTGATTTCCATGTACAAAATATGAGTGCATGGAATCATCTCTAGTTTCTGAAATTGATGGAAGCACAAGAGTATATGTGTTTTGCATTGGAGGTGCATGCAAAGTACTCTCCTTATGTCTAAGTAGAAAAGAGGAGTCATCATCATAAAAATTAGTGAATTTATACAACCTTGACTTGTGATCCACCTCACCAATTGCAATGATGGAATTGTCATGAATGTCAATTAATGAAACTGAATCGGATGTAAATTCAACCCTTTTACCTTTCTGAGTGATCCAATAAACTGAGAGAATATTCATAGAAATCTTTGGAATATGTAAAACATTCTCAAATTTTTTTTTGTGGATTTCCACTCTCCCTTCTCCTGGTACTGCTACTAGAGTATCATCCCCCATGAGAATAGGGGGTCTTGAGCATGGAATTAAAGAAGAGAAAACTTCCTCTTTCATTTTCATATGATGGGATGCACCTATTACAGGTGAATCCTCCTGCAGACAAGTGAATTCCCTCTTGGTATCTAGACTTCTAAGGCCAAGACAAAAAAGTTCTTAACATGGACACTGACATCCTTTTTAGATATAATTAAGCTAATATATGAAGAGGAAGAAGAATGATGTGTACCTTGTTAATGATGTTTGTCCTCACAAAGTCCAAGCTTGGCTCCAATCTTGAGCTCCTTGATAGGTCCTGTAGAACAAACAAAGATACAACAGGCTTCCTATTCTACTGATATTAGCTCAAATACATATCTACCTACTGAAGACAAGTTCATGTGAAAACAAACATAAACTTTAAATAAATAGGCCAAGAATGTATATGTATTAATGAGAACAAATGAAGATACTTACAATCCTTTGATGAAGGTATAGTAGCTTCTTCCAGCTCTCCTTGTCCAACCCCTTTTCTCAAGTAATATACATTGATTATGCTTCAATGGAATCTCACTTATGGGATCATAAGTTTGGTGTAATTCTCAATATCCATCTATCCTTTCACCATGAGGAGGCCTCCTTATATAGTCTTGGAGAGGCCTAACTACTTGAGATATCTTTGGGGAGAAAATATCTCTTAAGGATTTTGGGGAGGAAATATCTCTCAAGGATTTTAAGGAGGAAATATCTCTCAAGGATTTTAAGGAGGAAATATTTCAACCATCCATGAGATCCTCCACCTTCCCTAAAAAATAGGAAACCAAATGTGAGGTGGATTATCACACTTAATTACTTTCATTTTCATGAATATTAATAATAATTCATGTGCACTTGGTTCTCACACTTAATCAATTTATTTTCCATGAATATTAATAATAATTCATGTGTACTTGGTATTTTGGACTTCATTTAATATATCCCTCCTCCATATTGACTAGGGATTGTGAAATAGGTTATTCCATGGTGTCAAGGTTTATGAGACACTTATATGACACTTTATGACACTTAGGGCGAGGTACCTAGTTGTGAAAATTTCATGTGTAACATAATGCCCCCTAAAGTGTGAGGTCAGAAGAGAGAATGATGGCCAAAAAAATTTACAAATATTTAAAGAAAGGGTGTGGACTTAGAGAACCTGGTAGAAGATGCAAACAACCATCAAAAAAATGTTATGACATGTTTCAAACCCAAGGCAAGAATACCTATGCTTGAGTGATAAAAAAATTCTAGGTATGGTCGCCATATAATACACTGCGGATCCATAATCATATTAACTAAAGAGTATAACCACCAAAGATACAATGTGGATCTATACTTGTTGTAGGAAAATCTCCCTGTGGACAGGTAGATTGCCTCAAAGAGATTGACCTTAACTCTAAGACAGAAAATGCTTAACGTGGAGACTGACTTCCTTTCAAATCTATCCAAACTAACACATGAGAAGGGAAGATAATAGAAGTACCTCTTTATCGACGTTTGTCCCTGCACGCTCCTAATTGCGCTTCGATCCTTTGCTCCTCGTTGGATCTTGTAGACAAACAAGATACGACCACTTCCTACTCTATTGAGATTAGCTTGAAAACAAATCTATCTATCAACGATAAGTTCATGCAACATCAGACACAAACTAGAAAGAAACAGGCCAAGCGTGTCATATTGATGAGAATAACGACAACAGTACTTACAATTGTAGATGCGAATGTGACAACTTCGTTGAGTCCCCTTCGTCTAACCCTTGCCTGAAAGATCCACAACCTGGATAACAACAGCTTCACTGATCACTCTCCTTTGGCTGACTGTGTGTTTTCTACAAGATCATAGGTTTCATGCTAGCAGTTCCCCTCTTCTCCACCATATTAGAGCCTATTTATATAGGTTAAGAGGAGCTTAACCTCTTGAGTTATATTTAGAACAAGTTGGGATCTTTCTCCTTAGATCAGGGATCTCTTTATGAAAAGAAGAATTCAAATACAACTGCCTCCTAATCTCAAAAGATCCTCTCCTTATTCTCCTCAACGGGCCAACTACTGCCTCAGATTATGCAGTGCTCCCTTAGAAGGGGCATCAAAGCGCTGGAGCGCTCACTGAGAAGCTTAGGGGAAGCGCCAGCACCCTCAAGGTGAGTAGCGCTCCTTCAGAAGGGGAAGGGGAGCGTTATAATGCTCCCTGATTCCTTGTAGGGGAGCGCCAATGCTCATAAGGCTGATATAGGGGAGCGCTCCCCCTCAAAAACTTTGTTTCAAAGCCCTCTTCAGGTGTTAAGAGTTCCTTGTCTTCAGTTAACCAGTTCTTCTTCTTCAAATCAGGTACATGAGATTTTTTAAGTGTCTCCTTAGTGTCGTCGGCATGGCAGTATGCTTGAACATCATTTGCGACACTTGTGACCAACTTGCAACACTTGCGAAAGTTGTAAGGAAGATGTGACACTTACGACAATTGAGAGGAAGATGCGACACTTATCCATTTGAGTAATTTTGACGGGTAAAAATACTTCCATGACATGACCTGATCGTAGCCACAAAAAATACACAGTGGATCTATGAGACGACAAGACATAGCCACAAACCAATACAAAGTGGATCTATGTAATAGTATATGTGTCAATCTTCAAAAGAAAATCCGTCACAACCTAGGAAAAGTATGTATTAGAGTGATCACTCAACTTAGGGTATTATTACTAATCCTGATGCAATATGATTCTAACCACGTGAATAGATGTCTTGATGTCAAACATGGAAGAAACCACTTGATTACCGGTCAATGGTGTAAACCATTAACAAGCGCAAGGGAAATCACCATTGATGTCAATGATTCCCAAGGTACTCTAGTACGTTCCAAAAAATGTGAATGGATGAGCTGAAGTCGAACATCCATGGAATCATCTGATCAGTGGTCAATGATGTAAACCCACTGTCGAATGCGAGGAGGCCTACCATTGAGGCATTTAGGTCCCAAGGTACTAACTGGTTTCTAAGTATAGCTCCTAGATAATGTGATGAAGTCGACAGGAATAGACTCGTCAAGGGAGGGCCTTGATGTATCCCCCATCAAAAATACAAAATGGTCATAGAGATGTAATTGGTAAATCAAATGAACATGGACTGACATGGGTATTGAAATGAGATATTTGTGATGGCTGACTCTTAAAGCAGGTACGTCCCTTGAACACTGAGGCATAACAACAAAAACTTGACATGGACCAAAAATTAATAATGTAATGGATTTTGTGACTTTATGTCAGGTGACCCAAAGGAGTGAGAAAACTCAAAGGATTGGTTCAATGCAGAGGTTTAGTAGACTGAAATGACTGCAAAGATAAAATGTCGTGTTCAAGGGTGACTGTAAGGGTTACTAGTAATGTTCTCAAAAACCGCTTGGCTTGCTTCCTTCAATTTTTCCCCCATCCAGATAGATGAGTATCTCTTTTTAATTTAACGAGCTCGAGGAGGGTAAAACATGCTCGATATAACTCACCTTCGATAAGTCCCTCTTCCTCTATTTAACAAACTAGAAGAAGTAAGGGTTCGGTCCCATTTGGGCCCTTCAATGTATGATTGTTTAACGAGTCCAGAGAAGGTAAAATCGATGGTTTTTCATATTTAGAGAGTCTGAAAACAACTTAATGATGAATCCAATGTGGTCCTTTTTCATAATGTTAGTCTCACGAGGTCGAAAAAGAGATAACTTATCACTCGAAAGATGCCCTTTCAAACCTTTTAACGAGTGGTAAAGGAAGCAAGATCACTCGACAATCTTTTCACGTTTAGAGAGTCTGAAAAGAGTTTAAAGAAGAATCTAGGGGGTTCCTTTTTTGTATATCCATGCGAGCCCGAAAAAGAGATAAAAGTTTTCTTGATTACATTCTCATGTTTTTACGAGCATGAGAAAGAACAAAGACTAAGCTCGGTATGCCCCTAGCTTGAACATCTAGTGACATAACTCCAGAATGATCATCAAAGGCTGGAGACATACCCCCCCAAGATTCAATGCATTCACCGACTTTGAGGTTGTCACCAATTTCTATACTAGATGGAGAAAAAGGATACATGTGGATGAAAATAAGGTTCAAATATGAGATCTAATGAAAGACTCGACTCGACATCTATGATATCTGGCGAAAGACTCGACCTAAAAGGAGACGTGACTGTTTCATTTTTTAACGAGCTTGACACAGGAAAAGAACTATGCTCAAGGCTCTAGGTTCAATCCCCAGATTTCTATTTCATTTTTTAACGAGCTTGCTACAGAAAGGAAAACTATGCTCGTCTTCTCTTCTTTGATCATGGATTCCAAAAGGATAACTCTCTGGAAGGAAAACATGTCAAGGGACAAAACTCGGTCATGGATTCCAAGAGATCTTCACTGGATAGAAGAAGAATTCTCTGGAAAGAACACATGTCGAGGTCTGTGATAGGGGTAAGGAGATCATGTTCCAAAATCCCTACCGAAGAGATCACCATGTCAACTACCGGATCCAAGTCATATTCATCGACAACTGAAGGCATGGGAGACAATACCACATAATTGACCTGTGGTGGGGGTGATACCGACTGCTGATAAGACCCGTTTAGGGAGTTCATTGGGTTGGTACTCAAGTTAGGACTAACGCATGAAAGTTGATCAATAGCCACAATTATTCCATTGTGAGGGAAAAATATTACACGAAAGAGAGTGGACACAATAGCTTTCATGGCATAGACATAATCTCGCCCAAGGAGTAAATCGAAATCCAAGGGGTCCTGGACTACCATAACATCAATAAAGACTGTTTTCCATCCCAAAGTTATCGGAAACTGAGGAAGGATCCCTAAAGGGTGACTGGTTCTTCTGTTAAAAACGAACAGAGTCTGGTTAACTGACACAAACTTAGGATAAACCAAAGCTTGCCAAGCAATAGAGGACAAAATACTAACAAACGAACCTTCGTCTATTAACGTCTGAGGAATGTCCCAACCACAAATTTTTACTGTAATCTTGAAAGGAATGTGAGAGGGAAGACAAGGTCCAGTTAGCACACCCCAATGAAAAAGGATGGCCTCATTACTTGGAAGGGTTTTTTCAGGAGAAGGAGGAATTCCCCCTGGCATGATAGATCCTGTATCAACGAGAAAAACGTGGGTAGTATCGGGTTTAATCTCTAGAGGGAGAGTAGGACCGATCGATGGCGGAACTAGATCGACCACTTTGGAACTCTTTAGAGGAGGAGTGGGATTGGCAGATGATGTAACCAGAGAAACCACTTTGGCACTCGTCAAAGGAGGAGTGGGATTGATCGATGATGTAGTCATATCGACCACTTTGACACTTCTCAAAGGAGGAGTGGGATCAAACGATGGCAGAGTTGGGTAGACCACTTTGACACTCTTTGGATGAAGGGTGGGACTAACCAATGACGGGACTGGATCAGTCACTTCAGAAATCATCAGAGGAGGAGTGGGATTGATCGATTAAGTAACTGGAGCAACCACTTTGACACTTCTCAAAGAAGGAGTGGGATTGACCGATAATGAATTTAGGTCGACCACTTTGACAGTCTTTAAGATGAAGGGTGGGATTGACCAATAATAGGACTGGATCAGTCACATTGATTTCACTTTCCAGATGAAAACTGGGGCTAATTGATGACGAGATTAGATCAGTCACTTGGGTGAGTGGTTCAACCGAGGATGAAACTAAATTGAACACCTGATCAACTGGAATGACCAGGGATGGAACCAGATTGACCAGTCCATCAACTAATTATGGGTTGGGATAAATCCTATGATAACCTTTTGGAAGTTGAAGTTTTTCCAAAAGAGAATAAGCCTCGTCCATACGAGGACAAAGGTGAGAATAATGATCACCTTTTCATAACATGCAAGGTAATTTGACAATTGTCTTCTTCTTACCAACCTTACTAGTTGACATGGTATCACCAGCATGATCAATAGGGGCCAATGACATGGAAGACCACATTTCTAAGACCTTGGGAATACCAAGGTAATCCCTCAGAAAATGGTCACCCTTACAAATACTACAAGGGAATTTGGGTTTCAGATTCATCCTTTTAACCTTATCTACCTTATCAACACTCCCAGTACTATTAACAATACATGGTTGCTTAGATCCAACATTTGATGTAGTTGGAGGCTAGGTCCATTTCTGGTTCTTCTTCTTCTCTTTCCATCTCTTATTCTTCTTATCAATCTGGTTACTTGCTTGAGAGCTTTCACTAGGTGAAGAATAAGAAATGGAAGGAGACTTGACAGGCGAAGAAGGATAAAAGTGGACATGAGGTTGATGTGTGGGTGGTGTGATTGCATCTGAAGCACCTGCATTCGAGATCACTGGAGTGGAAAACAACCATACCGGTAACCCAATTGTGAGACTTGGAAGGCTCAAAGCAGCAATGTAAGGAGGACCAACATTTTAGTAAGAAGGAAAAACAAAGGGTTCTCCCGAAGCAGGAGTTTCTCCATTGATAGTTTCAGGAAATGATGCCATTAAAATAAGGATCCAACCTAGATTTTTATAGGGAGAACAAACATCACACACTAAAAATCTAGTAAGAAAGAAAGAAAACAAAACCTTCTTACAATGAGCACACTAGTTGGTGATGAAATCCAACGTCGTGAGAACAAAGTAAGAAGGGGTTGAGATAGAGCGGGTGGAAAAGTTATGTTGAAAACCTGCTTAACGGACTTACACCCTGGTGCAAGCTCCCACACATAATTGTGAGTATACCCTCCAAGGAGCCCGAGTGAGTCTGGACAATGTCGATTCCAGGTACCATGAAGACTTGCCCCTCCACATTCACCTTGTGTAAATATCCTAAAGATATATGCCACTAAGGTTACCAACTACAACAGTGATGCATGGAGAAACAATCGACAGTCTGATCCACGCGCAAGGGCATGGTATCTAGCTCGAAATAAACTTGAAAGGCTTCCACTCATCATTGTGGGTATACCTTCAAGAGACCCCCATAATACGCGCAATCTCTACTTGTGTGAGAAGGGCTTCTCAGGACAAAATGCAATAATTGGATTTCACCGCTCCCTAACACAAGATCTTATGTTTGTTTGCATCTTTGGAAATTTATCTTTCACACCTATTCCAAATCCCTACAACTAATCTAATGTAGGTTTTCTACCAGAAAATGTAAAAATGTCTAATAAATTTTAGTTTAACACTTGATTTTTAAGGCTGTTGTTACTCAAAAGGAAAGTGGCATGGACAATATGGTGTTTTGACCGACTCTAAAGTCATGCAAAGATATGAAGATGCAATATTTTCATTTCGATGAAATATATGCTATGATAAGGAGAAAAAAATCATCATTCTAGATGCACAATGTCCCAAAATGTCAAAAAACATGCAATTCCACTACTTCAAATGCAAGCTAGTTTCACGACCCAAAAGAAAGAATGCATTCAAAATAATGAGAACTGAAAGAAAACAAGTAGAATATTGTTATAACAATATCTCAATCAAGGATCCTAAAACCAACAAGCATCCAAGGAGTATAATGAAATGTAGAGAAGAATCTAAGAAACATAGGGAGAAAGAGAAAACACTCAAAACTGTCTCGACAAAAACCCAGCTAGAAAAGGAAATTTTACATTTCTAAAAGAGGATTCAAGCTCTAATCAGGAAAAAAAAGAGTGAAAATCATAAAAAAACATCCAGAACCAATCCAAACCACTCCACAAATCAACCACAAAGACTGGGTAAAGAATTCCACAAAACAAGCTGAACAAATCTGAGTAAAAGAAGGCAATTTCACTAAAAAAAGACACTAGTGCTCCCCTAGAAGGGTGCACAGAGTGCTGCAATGCCCCCTAAAAAAATGTAGGGGAGCATTGGCGCTCTGGTATGGCCTACAGGTGGGCGTTGATGCTCCTAGAAACTTAGAAAAATGCACAAAAATGCACAAAAAACTTAGCCATAATGCTTGAAAATTGGGGAATTTTCTAGTGAAGGTGGGAGAAGGTTGTTGGATGATGAACAACTAGGAATTGCTTGGGAGAAATACCTCAAAGATAAAAATGAATGGTGCAAATTATCTCTGAATATCCTTACAAAAAGTTTTCACTCAGTCAAATAAATGAGAAGAAAATGACAAATTGACTCTAAATCATCAAAGACAAAGAGTTTTTCAAAGTAAGGAAGAAAAATATGTCACAAACCCAAAAAAATCATCATGAATTCTTAGACATCAAGGTGTTGGAGACCCAAATATCTTAAAAAATGGATTCAAAGACTAAACTCCTGCAATATCTTAAATAGAAAGAGGGTAGCGCTCTGATGTAAGGGGCACCAGAGCGTTCCAATGCTCTGTGAAGTCTTGGCAGGGAGCACTACTGCTCTGATAGTAAGGGCAGGGGAGCGCTAGGATTAAAAAATTTCAGAAAAATACCCAAAAATCCAAAAATTCAAGCAAGTTCAGAAATCCAAAGTGTATGGGAGAAAATGAAGGGTCAATCAACAAATCTAAGAATCAAGGACATAGTATGAATAATATCAAAATGATAAAATGCAATCAAGATCTAGGATGGAAAAAATTCAAAGGTCCCTCCCTATTGGAGTCGCCAATTTCTATTACAGATGAATCTTCCTGTAGACAAGCGGATTCCCTCTTGGTCTCTAGACTCCTAAGGCCAAGATAGGAAAGTGTTTAACGTGGACACTGACATCCTTTTTAGATCTAATTAAGATAATATACAAAGAGGAAGAAGAACGATGTGTACCTTGTTAATGACATTTGTCCTCGCAAAGCCTAAGTTGAGATCCAACCCTGAGCTCCTCGATAGGTCCTGTAGAACAAACAAAGATACAACGGGATTCCTATTCTACTGAGATTAGCTCAAATACAGATCTACCTACTGAAGACAAGTTCATGTAAAAACAAACATAAACTTGAAAGAAATAGGCCAAGCATGTATATGTATTAATGAGAACAAATGAAGATACTTACAATCCTTTGATGAAGGTGTAGTAGCTTCTTCCATCTCTCCTTGTCCAACCCCTTTGCTAAAGTAATATACATTGATTATGCTTCAATGGCATATCACTTATGGGATCATAACTTTGGTGTAATTCTCAATCTACATCTATCCTTTCACCATGAGGAGGCCTCCTTATATAGGCTTGGAGAGGCCTAACCACTTGAGAGATCTTTGGGGAGAAAATATCTCTTAAGTATTTTGGGGAGGAAATATCTCTCAAGGATTTTAAGGAGGAAATATTTCAACCATCCAAGAGATCCTCCACCTTCCCTAAAAAATAGGAAACCAAATGTGAGGTGGATTCTCACACTTAATTACTTTCTTTTTCATGAATATTAATAATAATTCATGTGCACTTGGTTCTCACAATTAATCAATTTATTTTCCATGAATATTAATAATAATTCATGTGTACTTGGTATTTTGGCCTTCATGTAATATATCCCTCCTCCATATTGACTAGGGATTGTGACATAGGTTATTCCATGGTGTCAAGGTGTATGAGACACTTATATGACACTTTACGACACTTAGGGCGAGGTACCTAGGTGTGCAAATTTCATGTGTAACAACACCATAATCTATAATCCATGAATCAAATTAGGAATTAATTTCCACCATGGAAAGATGATTACCTTTCTTCGGAGCATGATCTTCTTTCTTCTTCTTCTTGACTCTCTCTGGAATGAAGTTTCCAAGGTTGTTATGTTGAAGTGTCTATGCCATTAGATCTATCTTATTCTTCATGCATGTGGATTCTTCATGATTTGATTTATTGCAATAAGTGCACTCGTTTCCCTTCTTCTTCTTCTTGGAATCTGAAGAGTCTTTGGAACTTGAAGAATCGTTAAAGGGTTTGGAATATCCCTCCTTCTCGTTCTATTTCTCCTTCCAATTATGTTTGGATTATCTTTTTCCATCATGCATGGTGAGTGAATGTGATTTGGGATCCTTTTTGAGGCCCGTCTGTATGAGTTTTTTCTTCTCTTGTGTGAGAGATTCAATGAATTGAGGCATCGTAGACATTTTCCAATTTGTTCCAAAAAGACATCCGCCAGAATGGAAATTGGAGACATATACAACATATTATGGTCCTAGCTTTGCCAAGATTGTTAGAATAAGTTGTTTCTCTTGTGTAGACTTGTCAATACCGCATTCACCCAAGCTCAAAATCAAATATTTAAATTTATTAAAGAAATCTTGTATATTATCAAAACTTTTAGGGTCGAAGGTATTCAACTCTACCTCAAGCATATGACTTCACATCTCATCCTGCATTCCAAAGAGTCCTTCCAAGTTGGTCTAGATATCATTTTGAGTATTGCATGTAACAACATGAAACCATAGATCAATGGATATTAACTCAAGAAGTAGTCATGTGGCCTCATCCTTATGGTTCGTCCGTCTGGACTTCTCAAGCATTGATGTAGGTTTTGTTTATGTTGCCATCGTCAAATTATACAATCCTTTTATTTTGAGTTGGAATTTGGCCTTTGGTTTCCATTCAAAATAGTTGTACAGTGTGAGTATTATATCCAAACTTGATTGAATAATTTTCATCGCCTCCATCCTGCTATTGATTCTGAAAAGAACCTGAAAACCTAGATCATGAATTCTGAGATAAGACACACGGTTCTATGGAAACTATAGATATGATAAAACAACTATATCTCATAAAATATGATGTGGGTTTTGGATATTTTTGGTGAGCATGAGCATCCCTATGTTATACATCTCTGTTCAAAATTTCAACCTGACCTAGATCACGAATTTCGAGATATGGGTATTTTACTGCATAAAACTAATTTTATGGAGGACAATAATGACTCTGACTTTGTTTCCACCTATCATACATTGAGTGAAGGAAAGCTAGTTCCATACTTTCATCCCTGGGATGGATTGTTATGCCATCTTAGCCATCTCTTTTTTTCTTCAAGTGGGCATGTAAAGCTGATTTGGGAAGCTCATTAGAGTTGGTTGGAAGGACACTGGTGTGGAAAAAATGGTGGCAGTACTAAAAAATCATTTTTATTGGCCGAAGTTTTGTCATGATGTCTACAAATACATCATATCCTGCACTACTTGTGTCATTTCTAAGTCCTCCATCAAGAAACATGGGATATACACCCCTTTTCCTACTCCATATAATCCTTGGGAGTCCTTCTGCATGGATTACATGTCCATTCTGCCTTCATCCAAGCATGGGAATTACTGTGCCTTTGTGGTCATTGATCAATTCTCTAATATGCTAATTTTTTCACCCTAGAAGAAGAGAATCACAGCCGAGGCCACCTATAAGCTCTTCTTTGAATGTGTTTGGGTTCATTTTTGGTTCCCACAAACCATTATTTTATATGGAGACAATAGCTTCCCAATTACTTTTTAGTCCAACCTATGGTCAATGATGGACACCAAGCTGACCAAATCAACTACCTTCCACCCACATACTTATGGACAAACAAAGGTAGTCAACATGAAAATTTTCCATATCCTAAGGATTTACAATTCCAAACATACATGCACATGGTATGAGAGCCTTCCTTATGTTCAAAATATCTACAATAAAACCCTCCACAACTCTACTGGCCACAACCCTTTTCATGTGAGCTTGGATTTCCAGGAATTGGGCCCCATTGATGTAGCTCTTCTCATTGTAGATACACGGGAAGATTCCTCCCATACTCAGGATGAGTTTGATTGATCAACCAAATTTTTTGAGTGAATCTAGCACATCCAACAATAAGTTCATGATATTTTTTTGAAATCCAATGCCAAGTACAAGAAATGCCACAATAAGCATTGGGTACCACACATGTTTCAGGTGGGAGATATATTATGGTTTCATTTGCAAAAAAGTCCCCTCACAGGACTCCATCAGAATCTCATCCCACTATGAAACAGGCCTTACACCATCACCAAGGCTGTGGGTGAGAATTATTTTGAATTAATTATTCCCCCTTTCCTTGGCTTGCACCCGGTATTTAATGTGGAACTACTTCGACCATATTTTCCACCCTTCTCAGACACTTCAAATGCAGTTGATCACTTGGCCCCTACAAAACTCAATCCTAAATGAATTGAAAATGAAACATTTGATCGAATCATGGACACCAAGACAAAGGGAACCTGGCAATAAAAAATCCAACTCTATTGGGTCATCAAAGTAGGGTATATTCTTCACCAGGGAAAGTGGCTCACCAGGAGTCAAATTCAGTAGAGTTTCCCCATTTGATGGAGTAACTTGATAAAATAGGGACCATTTATTCCTAA
>ML778465.1:827632-843481 GCA_009831015.1 Picea engelmannii
GAATGGAACATGTACTCCTGAGCTAGGAATTTTTGGCGGGGTATCGATCACCCCAAACAAATATCATATAAAATAGTTGTGCCCCCAGGAAGTTGGCGTATCAACTAACCACTTTAGGGCCCATAAAGCTCTTGGTGTTTCATCTTTCGGGGTTAGGGTTTTTTTATGTTTAGGGTTTTCTCAGTGATGCATTGTGTTCAAAGGCCTTTCGACTGCTTTTTAATCGACTTCTTGTGAATGAGCATAATAGTCACATCTCCCTCTTCATAAATAAGCTACCACCACTCTATATAGCTTGTGCGCTTTGCATTTTACAGTATTTTGTATTCTAGGAATTCATTAATAGAATCTGAGTTTAATTGTATTACTATGTTTCTTGCAATATCTCTGTGTATTTCCTTGTTATATCTATTCCTTCATTTTCTTCTCAATATAATGTGAATCAAAAACTTGCAAACTTGATGAATTACTTGATGCATCTTGTTGTTCATGCAAACACGATTTCTATATTTGAATTGCTAAAACGTTTTTTTATTTATATACCCATATATGTATTTCTAAAATGTTTTGCATTGATTCTTCTAGATTTGTATATTTCCAAATATATTTTTCTTGTTTCCATTTGATTGGGTTTTTTATTGGAAATTAATGGTTTCATTTGTGTTTTTCACTCACTTTGAATGAAGAGAAAGGGTTTGCTTATGGTTAGTTTCTCCTGATATGCATCTTAGAAATAATGGATTGATTGTTGGATGGGTTTCCCAAGCTCATTATAGCAATAAAAATTGCTCCCAAGCTTTAGAAATAAACCATAAATATGCAAAATGTTTCTCCAGTTTGATTGTGTGCATAGAGCCAATGTTATATTCTTGAAGCATTCATTCAAATATTGATTTTCTTGTGATTTGACTGCATTTATTGGGATACAACATAAAGTTAGGAATGAGGTTAGTCAATTGGGCTACTATGTAGAGTTGTATATCTTGAGTTCAAGATGGTAATGAAGCTAGTCATTTGGACTTCCATGTAGAAAAAAGGTGTTTTTCTAGTATTAAAGTTTGTTGCATGATTTCATATGCTTTGCATTCACTCAGTTGAATTTCTTTATGCAAGTATTTTTGTTGTTGTTAAATCACTAATGCTCATAAATGAAGCTTGCCAAATGCAAGGACTAAACCTCCATGAATCATTTAGAAAATACAGGATTACATTTATTAGTCACATATATGTCTATAAAATACTCCTATGATATTCAATAAAGATATCTGGAATAATAAAATAAATACACTAAAAAAATATCAACCTTATATTTAGTTCAGAAATACAAGCATAAAGCCTTGAGAAAACTAGTGTAGAAGAAGAAGAAGTAAAACGAATATCTTTATTTATTGTTTAAAAATGTGAATTCATACTGATGTTTGAACCACGTTATGTTGATGATCTGAACCTTTGATAATCCCACCTTCTAACCCCTACCTTTATGGTGATTTCTCTCTTTTAAAATCTGCTTCCAATGTTTCTTGAAGTAGTTAGGGTTTTATCTTTCTAGAATTTTCCACTTGCTTCCTTTTTGGAATAAATAAATTTAATTGATTATTTATTGAATTCACATTAATTAATTTATGTCATTTAAATTAGTGCCTCCAAGTGGGACCCATTTCATATTTAATAAAATTCATTTAATAAACTTTTATTTCCAAATTTTCCAGTTGACCGCCTTTTAAAAAGTGTACTTTGTTTAATTTTATGAGAATGATAAGTGATGTATCAGCCATGGAAACCATTCTAAGAGAAATATTCATCATTTCATATTTCTAACGAGTCTTCCTGAGAAAAATTTGGATTTCTGGATCTCAATTTATAGCCTTGGGAAGGCGTGGTTCCAAACAAATTTACCAGTAAACCATGGAAATAGAGTTGATTGTTCGTTTAATTTATGGATAATTATGAAAAAAAGAATCCATTGAAACCTCTTCTATAATATCCTTCATCTAATTATCTTTCCATTGAGGTATGGTTTTCCCAAAACGAACACTTATATCTTGAGTTATGAAATTATGAAGATCGTTTCTCAACAGTCGATCATCAAATTTGTGGATCAATTTTTGGCCCTTGATAATAATTCACATCTTAAATCCCACATGAATTGTGGTAATTGATAATATAGTGTTTATATGGTAAATATTCCCATTTCATTCATGTGAAACAAGAGGAACTTATTAAGTTCGGGCCTTAGGAAAATTCATGACTTACTAAAAATTTTGATGGCTCAGTCACTACCCATTCAATGTCTATGTCATCGCCCAATTAACTTCCTTGTGTCCATGTCATCGCCTAGTTAGCTACCTTGTCATCACCTAGTCAACAACCATTTGATCTCCCATTCAAAAACAAGTTTCATAGCCCATGTTTCACAGTATGATAGGATTCCATGTGTCATGATGTGATTGGTCGCCACATGTCATAATTGGATAGGGTGGATAAGGTGCCATGTGTTTCATTGTGATAGGTGGAATAAAAATTAGGAAAAAATGTTAAGTATGGGAGAGTTGGAAATGTATGAGAGTAGAGGGGGATTTATGGTAGGTTTTAGAGTGAGGATAGGTTGCGGGGCTAGAGTATCGCGATGATGTCGTGGGTCCATGGGGGTGAGAGGAAAAATGAGGAAGGGAGGAAATATGTTAATTCTAGGAGATGGAATGAGAGGGGAGGGAGAATAGGGAATGGATTGAGATCAGATGTAGGATATCGGGTTTGGGTGCATGGAGTGATTGTAGTGAGAAGGGAAAGGTGATGGATTGTAGTGAGAGGAGAAAAGGGATTGGGTTCAGGTGTATGGAGAAGGAAAATGGGGAATATGATTAGATATAAGAAAAGAGAGAAGAATAAACGGAGTATGAGATAAAAGGAAGTATTATGGGATAATAAGAAGATAAATGAGATTAAGTATAATAATACTATAATAATACATGTGAGACTAAGCATAAGAGAATAAAAATAGTACCAAGAGACAATCATTTGTGTTACACATGGTAAAAGTGCTCCTTGGGAGTTTGAAAAAAAACATGGATATATTGAGCATATGGAATCATATTTTTAATCCGTAAAATGCATGATGAAGTTGAGACCATGGGATACACCATGAGATGATGATTGTTGAAAATTTACTTCTTTTGATATCAATTTGTTTTTTAGTTATTTTGTTGATGGGTCCTAGATCCCTTGATTCAACAGCAGGAACCAAACCCACCATCGAGGCCCAATTAGAATATGCAACATTTAATAGTGGAATGGTTCTCCAGATCTTGTGATCCGACCAATTAATCGATGAGATTTATTCTTTATTGTGAAGGCATCTCCTTCAGTTGGGACTTTCTCTTTTTGTGTTTTCTCTTAGGTTGGACCGAAGTAATATTGTAAGTCGGTATAAACCAACTTGGAAACAAAAATTGAATTAAGTTTAACTATTGAAGAAGAGGTTGAGCTTGGGATAACCCACTACTCAATAATGTAGACGAAAACTCTATACCACGAGCCTAGTAATAATAATTTAACCATGTGAGCATCCAATTATTGTCTAAGATACTAATTATCAAAAAGAAAACACATACGTGATAAGATAATGGAAAGAAAAATAATTCACCTACATTAATCATCCATCACATGATAACAAAATGATTCATCTTCATCATTAAAGTAAATAACAACAAAACATTGCACCAGATAACTTGACAGTAGATTAAATAGCTCTTACTCATTATAACATTATTCATGAAATGAGATAGGAAATAGTTCTTCTCCACATCCAATCACACATGCATTTGATGAAAATAACTTTGTCTCTGGTCTAGAAGGACTTCTCTATTAACGATAGCTCAGAAATAATTCTTGACAAACCAAAAAAAGAGTTTCTTGCAACAACCATCGACCTCTGACTAATTGGTCAATGTTCTTATTTATAACATAAAATTCAACTAAAAATAACAACTAAGTGTCCTTTAAACAAAAAAAAATTCTCCACGTGGCATCCTCTTCTAACAGTTTCTTTAACAATCAACTCAAGATATCACTTGAAAGGGTGAATTTTCTCATACTCTGACCAACTGAGGAACAAATCCTCATAGGCTTGGGCCCATGGAAATTTGTGTTGTTCCATTGGAGCCACGTAAATTCCTCTGACCTCCATCGCATGTGCCCGATACTTCATCAGACTGGTGTTTAACTGTTGTAGCATAGTCCGAGCTCTAATCGGATGTTCCATAAATTGTTGCACATGTCTGGGCATTGTGTCGGTCACCTTCGATATCTCTTTGGCCCATAATGAATCTTGCTTGGTATGCGATTCGACTATGTCGCACAAGTCGATGAAGTCGTTGGGGGTACCGAACTTGGGGATTCTGATATCCTTCATTAATTTGTTGATTTTATCCCAATGTTTCTCGCATTTGGCCCACTGCTCTTGAATTTTCTAGTGTGGTTCCTAAGACATCTTATCCCAATACTCGGTTGATCACTTCATGCGATCAAGACTTCTTTTTCCCAACATCTGGATGCTGTGTTATTCTTTATCTCGGCCCTATTGGACTGCATCAATGTATTTGATTCTCTCTACGGCTTGTTGTTCCCCTTCATACCACCAATCCATATCCTTTCATGTCACGAGTGCCATGAAAGTGTCTTCCTGGAGCTCAACTATCTTCATAGTAAAAAGGTGTCGCTCGTGTGTGAACTTGTTGTAAGCCTCTTCGAACTCGCTTCTCAAGTATACCACATTCTGAGTGGTGCCCTGATATTATTTAGCTAGGTGGCGCAAATGTTCCATTTCTTTCATGGTGGCAGCCAACTCCTTCTCATATATTTTGTCTCTATATAGGATAACATCAGAGATCATTTTCCCTATGTCGATAAGTTCGGATGTTCTAGAATTTTCTATGTTTATCAAATTTTCCTCTGTAGTGATGAGGATGGATTGATCTAAATTAATCCTCCTTTTCTTCATGGTCCTCTGGAAAATATCCTTCTTCTTATGATAATATGCGATCGCATATATATCGGCTACCTCGTCTACAGGTTCGAGAATCTTTTGATCCCCCCATGTGAGTGTATTTCCTAAACTACCGACGGTATATACTTGTTCAAGATCAGGATCTCAAACTTCCTTGTTATGCGCCGAAGGTTCAGCTTCTTCTTGTCACTCGTCAGGGATATGAATATCAATTGAAAAAAAGGCATCGGGGATAGAATCGATACTTACTTGTTCCTTGGCTATTGAAATGTTGATTTCCTTTTGTGGGGATCCTTCCTCTGGTGCATCCAGTTTTAAATTTTCCTTTGAATTGTTTGCTCGGGTCTCTGGTGCATCGAGCCTCTTTGTGTCGGGAACACTTTTGGATTATATTTCCTCTTATGGAACCTCCTAGGTTTGGACCCTGGGATCAGGAGAAGAATTCTTCTTAGGTCCCTTTTCTTCTTGGACACGCACAGGGGTCTTGAGAGATGCCTTCGAGCTCTCATCATCACTATATATATTTATAAATTCACTATAAGGATTAGGCACGCTTGTTTCCATTGATACCCAACCCATATTTGGTTGATTCGTCACACCTGTCGGCGATCCGACCGGTGGAATTATGGATTTAGGGTCATCTGACCCATTGATGTTATCAAGGTTTATGAAATCATGGTCGCTTGGCTACGCCGAGATTTCTTCTGGGCTATCGTTCGGAAGCCTTGGCATTCTAACGAGGTACAGGTTATCCCACATCTTATTCATCATCTTTTGGGCCTATTGATACATGAGTTCCCCTCTCTACAGCGCATCCTAAGCCTCAGGTAAATTCTTGTCTTGTACCAGAGTTACCTGGGAAATATTTGTTGTTTCGGTGGCTTCCTGGGGAGCTTCCACTGCTTCGACTGATTCAGATGATATCCTTTCTTCTCTGGCCCTGAGGACCTCTTGAGATGATTTTTCCAAGACTGTTTCTTGCTCATCCAAACTCATGGCCTTGAATCTGGTTTCCTTAGGGTCATCCATCCTTGCCACCACCTCATCCCAATTTTGAGAATTTTCGATGAAGATCTCATATTCAAACCTGTCATGGGCATATGGCTAGCAGGATGATACTTTTGATGCATGCTTCAGGACCAAGCCCTTTGGGTCATGCTTGCGGAAATGACCAGTCTATAATCATAACTCCAATTGGCTTAACCCTTCTTGCTTGGCCTGAGAAGTGTCCTTTACCATGTAGAAACCAATATGAAATCCGTAAGGTATGAAGCCCTACTTCTTATCCTTTACCAGAGTAGCATTGTAGCCTTGTAGGATGGTTCGATAACAGATTTCCCCTACTACTAGTCGATCATGGATATATACAGGCAACAAATGGGGTGCTCCAGTGGCACCGAAAACCCTGATGTAGGTATCACGCTCATATAGATACCAGTGGCCAACTTTCGACACAATATTTTTGGTTGCATACGATAGTCTTGGGCACTCCTTCTTGAACAACAAGAAATAAATACGTGCGCTGAACTGATCGCAGATGAGAGAGTAGGATTTCTTGTACCTACTCTCCCACAAGATTCCAAAATATACATGGACTAGGAGTTCTAATGTGTGCCAGCTCAAGTTCAGTCTAACAAAGACATTTATGGGACAAATGATGTCCAATAGATAAGAATCCATATAGAAGGACGGGGTTTTTCCCTCTTTCGGCGTTTGAGCCTGTCGTATGCAAGTGCTCAGTTGTTTGGATATGATGGCACCCCAGTTAAAACCTATTCCGGAAATCACTACCATATAAAATAGAGGCATCTAAGCCTCAGAAAACCTAGAGCAGTATCTCTCACCATGCAATCGGTAGAGTAGGGCCATTAGATAGATGTACGACTCCCTTAGGTTGGCCATCGGGTACCAGCCGGAGGTTCGATTGGTGAAATTTTTATCCTCTCTCCACCATGATTCCATCACCTTGCTGGTATCATGTTTCTCATAGAATCTTACAACAAAATTGGTGTTTATCTGTTCTTCCAGCTCTTTGAGCTTGTATTAATTCTTCACTTCCATTGGAAGGAAAACCCTGACACACCTGCCATTATCATCATTAATCAATCATCTTTGCATGTTAGTGTGATCGATACGACACTTCAAGAGTTCTATGTAGGGGAATACCAGAGTCCTTCTCGCCACCATGTGTAGATACGCCTTTCATACATTCAGGAGGACTTCAACATTGAGTTTTCTTGTATCGGGATCGTTGTGTGGGGTATATTTGGGGAATTCCTCCTGCTTGATTTTCTTGAAAAGATCTTCCCAGTGTGGGAATACTGTCTTGGTCCTGATGTTTTCCTATGTGCCTCCAAAGGATGGAGGCTGAGTGAAAATATCCTTGGTGGATGTCTTGATGATAGGCACCACTTTTGGAGAAAAGTCCATTTGTTTTGCGACCATTGGTGAAGATCCTTCTCCTGTATCTAGTCTTGTAGCTTCGTCGCTCTTGGAGATTTCTTGGTGATAGGTTTCTTCGGAGGCATTATTCCTGGAACTGAAAACAATCCTTTAGGCATGTATACAGAGTAACATTGGATAAAAACATATGATATGAAGCATAAAACATCCATAGACTGGTACATACCTGTCATGCTTTCTAAACCTGTTGTTTAATACTCACTAGACCTTGGAAGATTTCCCTGGATTGCTCGTTTTTCTCCTCTAGATGTTCCGAACTTCTTTTCACATAGAATAATCTTGTTTACAATGACTCAAAATAATTTAACGGGAGAGATCCTACCAGTCGTATCAATCAATTAATTCGAGTGATGAGTAAAATTCAAAAGAAACTACTGTTGAATCTCTGGAAATAAATTCTACATGAGTTGATGTTGTAGGCGTGAAGGGTGATGCACTATATCGACATGTTCAAGCGGTCCTTTTTGATTCACGCACGAATTAGCAACTAATGCGGGATTTTGGAATTAATTAGTTCTTTAAATGCTTCGGATCCATCGTATCTTAGAGCTAAAATGTCACATTGTGGGATTAAATTATCTTGATCGATATCCTTGTGTATGTTCCTGTTGGCATCCTTCCAAGAAAACCTTCGATGCTAATTGATTTATTCGTACGATGTTGACGTGGAAAAATGAATTCGGGGTGCGACGTGGGTCTCAGAAGCTACTAACGACTCAGGAAAAACTAGAACATATGTCTAACTACTCGAGAAACGACAGGTGGAAAAAGAGGACAGGTGGTTTGGCCATGTATCTCAGTCAGAGCTGGGTATTTCAACATGAGATGTGTATTAAAATAAACCTGGGGTTGCCGAGGCTGAAAGGTATCGGGGTTCGACAATTGGGGATTGACTTATCACGTTCTCTATGGGATATCCTTCAAAACTCGTTGATTCTGAAGTTATCGGGGATCGGACTTCATAGATATTTCCATAATGTTGTTTCCTTGTGGGTTACATCCTTGAAATATCCCGATACCGAAAACATTTTGGAAGTCAACGATCGAGGACATTATTTCATTCTTCGTTTGACGCTTTCTCTTTTCACCTTTTACCGATGCTCAAATGGATCGGTCGTCAGTGATATCCTTGAGTGATGCTTTTCGTGGAAGAACAACTTTCATTTTCTGACACTCACGAAGATCCACACTCGGGGACCTCAGTTCTCTTGAGTGGTTTCCTTTTATGCTTAATCCTTTCCGATATCGAATTTCTTAAGCGTGTCGAGGAGAATTCTTGACTATCGATTCTTTAATTAAGTGCTAGTCTTTTAAGTTATGGGTTTTTGCATGATCAATCAAACTTTGAGAGACTTAAATTACAAACAAAATGATAATTAGATGCAACATTTTTCATACTGAAGTCGAATTAGATAGTGCAAAAGAATCAAGTGGTACCCAAAAAGTAAAATTTGACATAAGATTTTTAGGGTGTGTTGAGTGCTCAACAAATGGTGACTTACTAGGTGAAAGTAGAATCTATGTTCCTCCTTCACGTCCGACTGATACGAAAGCTGGTGGAGAAAATTACTAGCTATAAATCAGAGCTTCGTTTACCCTTGCATTTGAAATTCTCCAGTTGATTCTTCTGGGTATGCCTCTGGGATTTTTAACCTTTATCCCTCTTTCGTTTCCTGTAACCCTGAACCATGCCCTTTTTGACAAAAATCTAGTAAAGTATTCACTGACATGAAGCCTTTAGTTACCTTTAATCACTTATTACGGTGTTTCTCCACTGCTAGCGAGCATCCATAGCTCCGACGGGGTCACCCCAACATCATAGACCTTGCTCTGCTACCAACGAGTGTCCATAGCCTCGGCAAAAATATCTGCATACCCTCTCTCACTGTTCACTCATTTGGCATAGTTAACTTTCATTTCGACAGAATGTCTTGAGTGAGTGGGAGAGGATGACATATGTTTAATTTGCAAAGTGAGATGGTTTAAGGTGAATCCTTTGCTAGATTTATCTTTTGGGTTCATGCAGTCCTTTTCAGATTTCCAACTTTCTCGTAAGGTTTTACCAAACCACTAAGCGAACACTTCTGCATTTCTCCAAAGTTGTTCATTTGCGTAGGTTAGATAGAGAGCCCCTCGAAACAACTGCAGGTTCCTCAATGCTTCTTGTTTTTTTGGTGAGCGATGAGTTAGGAACAGAGTTCTCTATGTCTCATGATTTGAGCTCAACCATTGTATTGCTAAACACAAATTTCAAAAGCGCATGAATCCAGAAAGAAAAAGAAAACAACAAAAAATACATTTCGCAATCATGAAAACACTCATACAAAAAATAAACATTTATTATTATTATTATTATTGGAAATATTGTTTTAGCGCTTGGCCATTCACTGGGAGGGTGTCAGGTTCCTCCCTCAGATTCTGCAATCGATGAGTGCTTTCCCCAACTTCTCAACCACCTGGAAAGGTCTGAGCCATAGATTCTGAAACTTGGAATGTTTCCCTTTAGGCTCATTGGCTCTGTCCCATTTTAGGACCAGGTCTCCTACTTCAAAATTCTTCTCTTTAGCCTTATTCTTGTCAAACCATCTTTTCACTATTTGTTGGTGGGATATGAATTTTTACTTATCCTTTTCCCTTTCTTCTTATAGCATGAGCAGCGTGTCAATTATTTTTTGTATGATCGATGAAGGCTCCCCGCTGAAATCTTGGGCTAGTTGAAGAGATGGAAGGTAAATTCTGTTTGGGAGAATAGCTTCATGTCCATATACTATAAAGTACGGGGAATTTCCTATAACTTCCTTGGGTGTGAACCTATATTCCCATAAAGCGTTGTGGAGTAAATTATGCCAATTCCTTTGGTTGTCCGCAACCGTTTTCTTCAATATTCTTACTAGATTATTATTAGTTGATTCTGCCACCTCATTTCCCTGTGGATAGTAATTTGTAGAGAACCTAATTATGATTCCTTTGTCTAGTGAAAACTCTATTAATAAGGTGGAAGAAAAATAAGTTGCATTATCGAAAACAAGAACATAAGGGACAACGAACCTTGTAATTAGTTTTTTCTCTATGAATTGGATTATCACCTTCTCATTTACATGATTTAGAGGGATGGCCTCTGCCCATTTCGTGAAATAGTCGGTGGAAGTAAATATATACTTGTGTTGTTTTGAAGAACTGGGTGTAATTTCTCCTATGATATCTAACCTGCATTGCTCAAAAGGCCTAGAGACAGTCACTAGTTGGAGTGCAACTGTCACTCTCTTCTCTCTCCCAATTCTTATTTGACAAGTCTTACAGTTTCTAGCATAAGTGCGAGTGTCCTTAAACAAAGTGGGCCAATAATAACCAACTCTCATTATCTTATGAGCAGTGGTGTTTCTTGCAAAATGTCCACTGGTAGGGCCATCATGGAGCTCCTTCAGAACTCTATCTACGTCCTCATGTTCGAGGAACCTCAAGAGTACCCCATCATAATTAATTCAGAAGATTACCGAATTTATGAGGCGATATTGTGCAAATTTTAAACTGAGAGCTCTCCTTTCCCTAGGGTTGAGATTTACTGGGCAAGTCCCATGGTGCAAGAGATAAGTCAAATTATCATACCAATACTCTGGCCCCGGGGAAATGTATGAATCTTCACCACACCATAATTCCATTTCATTCTCCCATCCAGAATATTCATTTACTTGGTCCTGGGCTTCAACTACAAGTTTGCACAACCCTTTCCCTTTTACTAGTTTGGCAGGTTTTATATCTAGATCAAATTCTTGGACCACTGCCATCCAATTCCACCTTCTTTCCCCCATCTCTTGTTGAGTGAACAAGTATCACACTACAGGGTGAGGCACAATTACTTTTGTGTGGTTCTTGATGATGTAAGGCCTAAAGTGTTTTACTTCCTTATATACTGCATAGGCATGTTTATCTATAGCAGGATAATTAAGTTCGGCTCCTTGAAGATTAGTTCTCATGAATGACACTGGAGCCTCATTGTTGTCATCATCTTTTTGAGTCAATACTGCAACTAATGATTGGTCGGAGTCGAAAGTATAGAAGAGGAAATCTCTATTAAAATTGGGACTTCGTAACATGGGGGCTAGGGATATAGCAGTTTTAATATTACTGAAAGCATCCTTTCGTTCATCATACCACTTAAATTCAACATCTTTATGAATCATCTTTTGTAAGGGTTTGATAGTTTCCACGAAATTGGGAGTGGATTTCCTCACGAAATTGATTTGCCTAAAAAAAGACTGCATAGCTTTCTTGTTGTGAGGCAACAAGAGTTGAGATATGGCCTTAATCCTTTATGGGTCTATGCATTTTCCTTCTTGAGATATAATGTTGCCTAGCAACTTACCTTCCTCAATGTCGAAAATAGTTTTCTTATGATTTAAGCATATACCATATTTCCTACACCTTTCGAAAATCTGAGTTAAGTGTTGGATGTGCTCTTATCTGTTCTTTGAATACACAGTTACATCGTCTAGATACAATACCACACACTTGTTGATTAGTCCTTGAAATGCTATGTCCATGGCCCTTTGGAAGGTCACCCCCACATTGATTAACCCAGAAGGCATCCATTTATAGGAGAAGGTTCCCCACTTGGTTCAGAAGGTAGTTTTCAAATGATCTTCCTCTAAAACTAGAACTTGATTGTAACCTGAGAAACCGTCCAGTAGAGAGAAAATATATGAGGCAGACACGGTCTGTAGGAGTTGCTCCATTGGAGAAACCGGGTAATTGTCCTTTTTTGAATCTTTATTGAGGTTCCTAAAATCTACGCATAAGCGGATTTATCCATACTTTTTCCTCATCGGAACAAGATTTGCTACCCACGCAGAATGCCTAACCTAAAAGATGATCTTGAAATCTAAAAGATTCTTCAATTCCCGATACATGAGAGGCTCTAAGGATGGGTGATACTTTTAGATCTTCTATTGGAAGGGTTTCAATTCAGGTTTTAACATGATAGTGTGTTGAATGATGCGGGTATCATAAGTTTTCAGATCTTGATAGGACCATGCAAAGACATCTTGATATTATATGAACAGTTTGAGATAAGCCTTTCTTTCCTCTTTGGATATGGTCTTGCTAAGATTCACATTCTTTGGGTTTTTCGGGGTTCCAATATTTATAGTTTCATGCAGGGGACAGGCGCTACTGGTCTTTACATTTTTAGGCCCCTTAAATCATTCCTTCAGGTCAAAATGATTCTCCAAGTTAGTTATCCCTTTCGAGATTGTGTGAGACTTTTATTTTTCAATAGGTTGACCTATCTGAGGATTAGCTCATGCTGATTGTTCCTGGAATACTTCATCATCAATAGCTAAGTATTTGAAATTATCTTGGTTAGTTAGAAAGTTTATGATCTGTTCATCTCCTTCAAAGACTTTCCAATTAGAAATGTTGTTAGGCACCGATGGTTTGTAGAGTAGTTCCATAGTGAATCGGGAGGCTTCATAATCTTCTAGAGGTGACAGCCTTGAAGCAGACGTGGCCAAGGAATCATCAAGGATATTCTTTTCTCTAGGGATCGTAGTGATATTGAAATCTTCAAAATGCTCTATTAACCTATGCACTTTCTGCTGATAATTCTTTAGGTGCAGGGAATTGAAATGTATAGTGTTCCTTACTTATCTAATGATAATATCTAAGTCTCTGAAAACCTTCAATTATTTGATGTTTAAGTCTATGGCTTTCTTTAACCCTTGTACTAGAGATTCATACTCGGCAGTGTTATTGGTGCATTCGAATTCTAGTCTATAGGATAGGAAATGAAATTTACCTTTTGGATCAATGAGGATGCACCCTTCCCCTGATCCTTCCTGTGATTTAGATCCATCGAAATATATGGTCCAAATTTGTGAGAGAAAGTTAATCATTTCTTCCTTCTTATTACTTTCTTTCCCTCCTACCTTTTGTCTGATGATTTCTAGCACAGGTTCTTGACAGAAGACGGTTTCCTCTGTCGGTATTGGCAATTTCTCTTGAAAAAACATTTCGTAATTCTAAGTGAGAGGGACATCATATGGAAGAGGGGAGAAGTTCCTGAAATAGGAATCATAGGAATAATTGCCCAACATGGGGAAATATGTGGATGAAGTTTCTTTCAGGGATTCTAGATCAGTTACCATATGTTTCAAGTATCTTTCCTTATCGATTATGATCATATTCTTGTATCCATTCAGTGGTAGCCAAAGATGTGCCCATTATGTACTAAATTATTTTTTTTAATTCTCATACCAATATCGACTTAGTAATAACCCATAGACCTCTGGAATGTCTACTACAATGATGTCAATCACTTGCACAAACTTAGGATGTGTCGCTATCCTAATCATTACATCTCTGAGTTCACCCATGACTTTGACTTGGGTTATGTCTAGTTGTATTACATGTTTATCACTCTTGAGAGGAAATACATTTAAGTTTTTGCAAATAGATAAGGGCATAAAGTTCGAAGATTCTCCTTGTTACACATCAAAATTACTCACTTTGATAGTGTCACAAGTGTCATCATTACAAGTGTCGCAAGTGTCGCATTTTGCTCACAAGTGTCGCAAGTGTTAGGAAAAGTATACTGCTATGATGCCTATGTCGTGCCTATAACGACATGAGAAGGACACTTGACACACATCAAACACTTGATTTGGAAGATGAGAAATGATTAACTGGGCTTATGAACCTCTTGCCATCTGAAAGAACCCAAAAAACTGAGTTTTTGGAGGAGAGCGCTCCCCTATACCTCTCTCAGGAGTGTTGGCGCCCCCCTTTACACTATATAGGAGCGTTATAACACTACCTCTACCCTTTTTGAGGAGCGCTACTGCTTTTGGGAGTGTTGGCACCCCCCTAAAGCCTACTAGGGAGTGCTATAATGCTCTGATGGTCCTTTTGAGGGAGCACTACCTATTCTGGGTAGCAGTTGGTTTGTTGAGGAGAATGGGGGAAAGATCTTTTCAATCTTGGAAGGAAGTTGGATTTGAACCCCTAGTCTAGCCATGATCTTAGGGAAGATCCCTAACTCAAGGAGGAAAATCCTCAACTCACCCCAAATATATCTCAAGTTGTTGAGCCTCTCCAAGGCTATATAAGTAAGCTTTCTCATGGTGAAAGGGGGACCTGGATGGAGAATCATACCAAACTTATCATCTCATTGTTGGTTGTGGAGCCTGATTATCTTCCTGATTCAGAGGTCCTTGCTTTCAACCATGTTTATACCCCATGAATTATTTACACCCCAGAAGTATGTACACTCTTCCATGTGGGGGAGTGCAGAGGGGGGGTACCCCCTCTGCGGGGTCCGGGGGGTCTGGGGGCAAGCGGGGGTTCGGGGGCGAAGCCCCCGAAGAAAAAATTGCCTTATAAAAGTATATTGTAATTTCATTGTAAATCTAGACCATTCATTATAAGGTCGCAGATCTAACGGTAGAGATTATGTTAGGGTTTTTTTCCCTAGAAGGAAACCCTCTTTTATGAGGGAAATGTATCGCGGCTATGATTGATGGTGAATATTGTATTCTGAGAGAGGAGATTGTGAGAGAAAGAAGAGGAAGTTACAACGGGTTTTGCTGTAGGTTGTATCCCTTCATTTGCTAGATAATAATAAAGGAAGGACCTGGAAATTTCTCTGGTGGACGTAGCCCACACTGGGTGAACCACGTAAATTTGTGTATCTCTTGTATTGTGTGTCTTCTATGTTTTGTTTCTGCATTTGTTTTATTTTATTGCTCCGCGGTCCTGTTTTTATAACAATTGGTATCAGAGCGTAAGGTAACTCGCAGGAAAAGAGGGTTCTTGGTTCGAGTGGGAGCAATGTCGGAAGATGGAAAGCTTAGGGTCGAGAAATTTAACGACCAAAACTACCAGTTATGGAAGATGCAAATGGAAGACTATTTATATCAGAAGGATCTATTCCTACCATTGAGTGGAGTAGAAAAGAAGCTGGTGGCCATGAAGGACGAAGAATGGGAGATTCTTGATAGAAATGCTCTAGGAACGATACGGCTGAGCCTGGAAGTGTCGGTGGCTTTCAATATTTCGAAAGAAAAGACAACGAAGGGTTTGATGGACGCGTTGGCCAAATTGTATGAAAAACCCTCGGCATCGAATAAGGTATTTCTAATGAAGAGATTATTTAATATGAATAATTCAGAAGGTGGGTCTATTGCAGATCATTTAAATGAATTTAATACGGTTACTAATCAACTAATTTTTGTAAAAGTGGAATTTGATGATGAGGTTAGGGCTCTTCTAATCTTGTGCTCATTGACAGAAAGATGGAATGGCTTGGTCATGGCTGTAAGTAACTCTGTCTCTGGTTCAAATACTTTAAAATTTGATGATGTTGTTGGTGTTATCCTTAGTGAGGA
>ML778465.1:846306-879719 GCA_009831015.1 Picea engelmannii
ATGTTAACAAAGGGAGTAACCAGGGAGAAACTGAGTTCTTGCTCAGTTTCAGTTGGTCTTCAAGAATGAATATGAAGATGAGAAATTTTCCAGGTCCAAGAAGGTTCAGAGTCCATCATATACAGCAGCGGTGGAGTTGTTGATATCAGTCTCCAAGTGGGAGATTGTTGGTTGTGGAGCCTGATTATCTTCCTGATTCAGAGGTCCTTGCTTTCAGAAGTATGTACACTCTTCCACGCGGGGGAGTGCAGAGGGGGGGTACCCCCTCTGTCGGGTCCGGGGGGTCTAGGGGCAAGCGGGCCCCCAGTGGGGGTTCGGGGGCGAAGCCCCCGAAGCAAAAATTTCCTTATAAAAGTATATTGTAATTTCATTTTAAATCTGGACCGTTCATTATAAGGTCGCAGATCTAACGGTAGAGATTATGTTAGGGTTTTTTTCCCTAGAAGGCAACCCTCTTTTATGAGGGAAATGTATCGCGGCTATGATTGATGGTGAATATTGTATTCTGAGAGAGGAGACTGTGAGAGAAAGAAGAGGAAGTTACAGCAGGTTTTGTTGTAGGTTGTATCCCTTCATTTGCTGGATAATAATAAAGGAAGAACCTGGCAATTTCTCTGGTGGACGTAGCCCACATTGGGTGAACCACGTAAATCTGTGTCTCTCTTGTATTGTGTGTCTTATGTGTTTTGTTTCTGCATTTGTTTTATTTTATTGCTCGACGGTCCTGTTTTTCTAACACTCATAAGTGATATTTGGAGAAAGGATGAGAAGCATGAAACCTATGATCTCATAGGGAACACACAGTGAAGTGGAGGCTAATCAGCGAAGCTATCGTCATTCTGATCATGGAGCTTTTGAGCAAGGGTTAGACAAAGAGAACTTGACGAAACTGCTACATTCCATCTACGACTGTAAGTAATGTTTTGTCCTCATTAATGTAATATGCTTGGCCTGTTTCTTTCTAATTTGTGTTTGGCATTACATGAATTTGTCTCTAAGTAGATAGGTCTACTTCGAACTAATATCGATAGAATAGGAAGTGTTGTACTTTGTTTGTCTACAGGGCTTATCGAGGAGCTCAAGATTGGAGTTCAACTTGGAGCGTGCAGGAACAAACACCGGTAAAAGGTACGTCTTTCCTCCTTCCTCTTCATGCATTAGTTTGTGTAGACCTAAAAGGAAGTCAGTGACCATGATAAGCAATTTTTGTATTAGAGTTAAGAGTCTAGCTCTTTGAGAAGATCTACTTGTCCGCAGGAAGATTTTCCTTCAACACTCCTGAATCTACCAAACAATTGTGGAGGTACTTCCTGTTGAAGACTTCAAACATTAAGAGGAATAGTGGGACAAAAGGTTTTCCCTTATTATCTTTCGAGCAGGTGTTCACAGTTGGTTTATTTACTAGATTTGTGGAAGTTAGATTTATTTGCTGCTCATTTCTTGTCGTAGGGTTTTCTACTTATTTCAACACTTGTAGCAGGAAATATTTTTGTTGAGGGATTCTGCATATGTCCATAACTGATATATTAGCCTGCAACATCTTCATATCTTCAACTACGTTGTACTCTAGTTCGGGGGATTCTCACGTATGGATGCTAATAGGGTTCTTATGGGGAGAAAAAGGTGCTTTTGGGTGATCAGGAGTCGAAATTTCCCCCGACGTTTGAGTGGTAGTGGGATCCTTTGAGACAGGAGGACATTTACTTCTAGTTTGCACAATTGAGACCTCTGTGAGTGGTTCTTGAACTTCAAATAGACCATCAGAAGGAATAATTAGGTCAGGATCTCATATCAGCATGGTTGTATATTTTGGTGGGTCAATCTCTTCCTAGTCAACAACATTCATAACCAAACTTATTGGTTGTTTGGTTAGGGAAACCTTTTCTAAAAACCGGTTGGCCATCAAATTCATGGCATGCACACATTGAGGGAAGTCTCTTTAAGAGTGGTTTTCCTAGTGATAATTATAGAAATAATTAGATGCGACACTCCCTAGATCGATGTTCAAGTTAGTTGGGGGAGGTTCAATTGCATTGAACAGTGGGTTTCTTTTAAATAAATTCTTATAGGGCCTTTGGCCTTGGTTTCCTTCCCCTGCCTTTCTCTTCATGTCTATGATCTCATTTGATAATTTCTTAACCATGCATTGTAGATATTCTATGTCTCCATTACCCTTGTCGGGAGTTCATTCTATTTGTTTCCATGGCATTCTATTTAGAATGATTCCTCTCCTGGGAGGAGGTTGAACTTATTTTTTAACTAAAGAGACCTGGCCTTCTTTACACCCTTTCATCTAGAATTCTATCATTTTAGCTTCTTCAAAATTTTTAGCTAAGTTTCATTTGGCATCCCTCTTCACAAACATGGAAATAGAAGCTGGGAGCACATTAGCATATATTTCGATTTGCAACTCCTGAGTTGGTTTGGATTTGGGATGTAATTTTTTTAAGATGGTTTTGAATATTTGATTGAAATCTTTAACCTTCTCTTTCGAACTCATGGTGGCGGTGAACAACTCATCCATCAGAGCTCCCATAGTAGTCTCTTCTGCAAATTTATCTAAAAATGTTTTTTGAAACTTTGTCCAGCTAGTTATGGATCCTACAGGTAAGTTAAAATACCATGTGGAGGATGAGTTCTCAAAAGTGTAGGGGAACAACCTGCAAACTACATCTTCATGCTGGATGTTCATAAGCCTGATCGCTAGTATAAATTTCTTGATATGATCTTCAGGAAATCCTGAGGTTTTAGGATCGAACTTAGGAAGTAACTTATCTGAATGTCAGGGAAGGTTATGGACTGGTCCCAGGAGGGCCAAAGCATCTATGGCCAACCAGGGTTGTTTTTTTATTGGTGGGTTTCCCCTTTCTTCATTATGGTCATTGTTGTCCTCCATATATTTAGATTCTAAGTTAAACTCCTCCTCTTCTAAAAAATTGTTTATTTTAGAGACATCGTCAGTTGGCGTTTCGGGTATCAAATCAAGAGGATATTGGATTTAGGTGATTTAGAAATATATTAAGTATTATACCGTGTGCACAAAAACTTCATCGGGAGTATTGACCATAGGTCTAATAATATTTTTTCTTCGAGGAAGTATCAGAGCTAAGGACAATGCATCGATCTGTCGGTGTATGCTCTTGTGATTCTTCTGAATTGATTTAATTCCTCGTGAGGAAGAGCATAAGGTATGTCGAGGTACAAAGTTTCTTCCTCGGGCTAGGATGAGTTACTCATTTTAGGAGTAATCAGCATGTGTGGGTTGTCTTGGGAATGACTATCCATGCATGTGGGGTGTTCTGAATCTATAGGATGTTTGAAATACTATGTAAAATATGTATTCAACCATTCATTCTCAGGCCCTCCTTATAGTGGCAATTCTGTTGATGGGTTCTATATCACTTGATTCAATAGTAGGAACCAAACCCGCCATCGAGGTCCAATTAGACTCTACATTGTTTAATAGTGGAATGGTTCTCTAGATCTTGCGATCTGGCCAATTAATCGATGGGCTTTACACTTTCTTGTGAATGCATCTCCTTCAGTTGGGACTTTCTCTTTTTGTATTTTCTCTTAGGTGGGACCGAAGTAAGATTGTAAGACGGTATAAACCAACTTGGCAACAAAAATAGAATTAATTTTAACTACTGAAGAAGAGGTTGAGCTTGGGATAACCCACTACTCAAGCATGCATACGACAATTCTATACCACGGGCCTAGTAATAATTCGTTAACCATGTGAGAATATAATTATTGTCTGAGATACTAATTATAAAAAAGAAAACACATACGCTATAAGATAATGGAAAGAAAAATAATTCACCTACATTAATCATCCATCACATGATAACCCAACGATTCATCTTCATCATTAAATTAAAGAACAACAAAACATTGCACCAGATAAATTGACAATAGATTAAATAACTCTTACTCATTACAGCATCATTCATGAAACGAGATAGGAAATAGTTCTTCTCCGCGTCTAATAACACATGCATTTGATGAAAATAACTTTGTCTCTGGTCCAGAAGGACTTCTCTATTAATGGTAGCTCAGAAATGATTATTGACAAACCAAAAAAAGAGTTTCTTACAACAACCATCAACCTCTGACTAATTGGTAGATGTTCTTATTTATAACATAAAATTCAACTAAAAATAACAGCTGAGTGTAGTTTAAACAAAACAAAATTCACCACATGGAATACTCTTCTAACAGTTTATTTAACAGTCAGCTCAAGATATCACTTGAAAGGGTGAATTTTCTCATACTCTGACCAACTGATGAACAACTCCTCGCAGGTTTGGGCCCATGGAAATCTGTGTTGTTCCATTGGATCCGCATAAATTCCTCTGACCTCCATTGCATGTGCCCGATACTTCACCAGACTGGTGTTTAACTATTGTAGCATAGTCCAAGCTCTAATAAGATGTTCCATAAATCTTTGCACTTGTCCGGGCGCTATGTCGGTCACCTTCGCTACCTCTTTTCCCCATAATGAATCTTGCTTGGTATGCGATTCGACTATGTCACACAAGTCGATGAAGTCGTCAAGGGTGTCGAACTCAGGGAACTCGATATCCTTCATTGCTTTGTTGATTTTATCCCAATGTTTCTCTCATTTGGACCACTGCTCTTGAATGTCCCGGTGTGGTTCCTAAGACATCTTAGCCTATTACTTGGTTGATCGCTTCATGCGATCAATACTACTTTTTCCCAACATTTGGATTCCATGTTATTCTTTATCTCGACCCTGTTGGACTACATCAATGTATTCAATTCTCTCTATGGCTTGTTGCGCCCTTTCATACCACTACTCTATATCCTTTCACATAACGAGTGCCATGAGAGTGTCTTCCTAGAGCTTAGCTATATTCGTAGTAAAAAGGTGTCGCTCGTGTGTGAACATGTTGTAAGCCTCTTCGAACTCACTTCTCAAGTATACCACACTCTGAGTGGTGCCCTGATAGTATTTAGCCAGGTGGCGCAAATGTTTCAGTTCTTTCTGGACGGAGACCAACTCCTTCTCATCTCTTTTGGCTTTGTCTAGGGTAGCATCCAATATCACTTTCCCTATGTCGATAAGTTCGTATGTTCTAGCATTTTCTGTGTATATCAAATTTTCCTCTATAGTGATGAGGATGGAGTGATCTAAAGTAATCCTCCTTTTCTTCATGGTCCTATGGAAAATAGCCTTATTCTTTCAATCATATGAAATCACATATATATCAACTACCTTGTCTACAGGTTCGGGAATATTTTGATACCCCCATGTGAGTGTATTTCCTAAACTATCGATGGTATATACTTGTTCAAGATCAGGATCTCGGACTTCCTCATTGTGCGCTGAAGTCCCAGCTTATTCCTATCACTCATCGGGGATCTGAGTATTGATTGAAATAGAGGTGTCAGAGATAGAATCGATACTTACTTGTTCCTCAACCATTGAAACGTTGATTTCCTTTTGTCGGGATCCTTCCTCTGGATCGTCCGATTTTGACTTGTCCTTGAGACTGTCTGCTCGGGTCTCCGGTGCATCGAGCCTCTTTATGTCAGGAACACTTTCGAATTATTTTTCCTTTTGTGGGACCTCTTGGGTTTGGACCCTAGGATCAAGAGAAGAAGTCTTCTCAAGCCCCTTTTCTTTTTCGACATGCACAGGGGTCCCGACAGATGCCTCCAAGCTCTCATCATCACTATATATATTTATAAATTCACTCAAAGCATTAGGCACACTTGTTTCCACTAATACCAGACCCGTCTCTGGTTGACTTGTCACACCTGTCGATGATCCGTCCAGTGGCATTGTGGATTCAGGGTCATCTGACCCATTGATGTTATCAAGGTTTATGAAATCAGGGTTGCTTGGCCCCGTCGGGATTTCTTCTGGGCTATCAGTCAGAATCCTTGGCATCCTGACGAGGTTCAGGTTTTCCCGCATCCAATTCATCATCTGTTGGGCCTATTGATACATGAGTGACCCTCTCTCTAGTGCATCCTAATCCTTGGGGAAATTACTATCCTATACCAGAGTTACCTGGGAAATCTCTGTTGTTTCGGTGGCTTCCTGGGGAGCTTCCACTACTTCGATTGATTCAAATGTTATCCTTTATTCTCTGGCCCTAAGGACCTCTTGAGCCGATTGTTCCAGGACTATTTCTTTCTCAGCCAAACTCATGACCTTGAACCTGGTTTCCTTAAGGTTAGACATCCTTGCCACCACCTCATCCCAGTTTTGAGAATTTTTAGTGAAGATCTCATCTTCAAACCTGTCATGGGCATATGGCCAGTAGGATGATACTTTTGATGCATGGTTCATGACGCCCTTTGGGTTGTGCTTGCGGAAACAACCAGTCTGGAATCGAAACTCCAATTGGATTAACCCTTTTTGCTTGGCCTGAGCAATGTCCTTTACCATGTAGAAACCAATATGAAATCTGTAAGGTATGAATTCCCGCCTCTTATCCTTTACCAGAGTAGCATTATAACCTTGCAGGATGGTCTGATAACATATTTCCCCTACTTCTAGTCGATCGTGGACATATATAGGAAACATATGGGGTGCTCCAGTGGCACTAAAAACCATGATGTAGGTATCATGCTCATATAGATACCAGTGACCAACTTTTGACAAAATCATTTTGGTTGCATTCGATATCCTTGGGAACTCTTTCTTGAACAACAAGAAATAAATACGTGCGATGAACTGATCGCATATGAGAGAGTAGGATTTCTTGTACCTGTTCTCCCACAAGATGTTGAAATATACATGGACCAGGAGTTCTGATGTGTTCCATATCAATTTCATTCCAGCAAAGACATTTTTGGCACAAATTTCATCCAATAGATAAGAATCCATATAGAAGGATGGGGTTTCTCCCTCTTTCAATGTTTGAGCCTGTCGTATGCAAGTGATCAGTTGTTTGGAGATGATGGCACCCTAGTTAAAACCTATTCCAGAAATGGCTGCCGTATAAGCTAGAGGCATCCAAGCCTCTAAAAACCTAGAGCAATCTTTCTCACCATGCAATCAACAGTGTAGGTCCATTAGATAGATGTACGGCTCCCTTAGTTTGGCCATCGGGTACTAGCCGAAGGTCCGATTGGTGAAATTTTTATCCTCTCTCCACTACGATGCCATCACCTTGCCGGTATCATGTTTCTCATAGAAGATTACAACAAAATTGGTGTTTAGCCATTCTTTTGACTCTGTGATCTTGTAGTAATTATGCACTTCCACTGGAAGGAAAACCCTTACACACCCACCATTGTCATCATTAATCAAGCATATTTTCATTTCAGTGTGATCGATATGCCACTTCAAGAGTTTTATGCAGGGGAATACCGGAGTCTTGCTTGCCACCATGTGAAAATACACCTTTCGAACATTCAGGAGGACTTCATCGTCGAGTTTTATTGTATCGGGATCACTGTGTGGGGTATATTTGGGGAATTCATCCCACTTGATTTTCTTGAAAATCTCTTCCCAGCGTGGGAGTACTGTCTTGGTCTCGATGTTCAACTCTGTGTCTCCAAAGGTTGGAGGCTGAGAAAAAAAATTCTTGGTGGATGTCTTGATGACAAGCACCAGTTTTGGAGCAAATTCCAATTGTTTTGCAACCACTGGTGAAGAGCCTTCTCCCGCATCTAGTTCTTGTAGCTTCGGTGCTCTTGGATATTTCCTAGTGGTAGGTTTCTTTAGAGGCATTGTTCCTGCAACCGAAAATGATCCTTTAGGCATGTATACTGAGTAACATTGGATAAAGACATATGAAATGAAGCATAAAACATCCATAGACTGGTAAATACCTACCACGCTTACTAAACCTGTTGTTTAATACTCACTGGACCTTGGAAGCTTTCCCCAGATTGCTCATTTCGCTCCTTTGTATGTTCCAATCTTCTTTGTGCACATAATAATCTTGTTTACAATGACTCAAAAGAATTTAACGGGAGAGATCCTACTAGTCATATCAATCAATTAATTTGGGTGATGAGTGAAATTCAAAAGAACCTACTGCTGAATCTATGCAAATAAATTCTACATGAGTTGACAGCGGGGCGCAGAGGGTGATGCACTGTATCGACACGTTCAAGCGGTCCTTTTTGATTCACATGCGAATTATCAAGTAATGAGGGATTTTGGAATTAATTAGTTCTTTAAATGCTTCAGATCCATCGTATCTTAGATCTAAAATTTCCCATTGTGTCTCTTTCTTAGTGGGCAGATTGGTAATCGATGATATCCTTGTGTATGTTCTCATTGGCATCGTCCAGAGAAAACCTATGACGTCGACTAATTTCGTCGTATGATGCTGACGTGGAAAAACTTATTCGGGGTGTGACGTGGGTCTTGAGATCTAGTAACGACTAAGGAAAAACTAGATTGTATGTCTAACTACTCAGGCAATGACAGGTGGCAAAATAGGACAGGTGGTTTGGCCATATATCTCAGTCGGAGTCGGGTCTTTCGATAGGATACGTGTATTAAAATAAACTTGGGATTATTGAGGTCGAAAGGTATTGAGGGTTGGTGACTGGGGATTGAATTATCACGTCCTCTATGGGATATCCTTCTAACACTCGCTGATGCCGAATTTATCATGGATCGGCCTTAAGAGATATTTCCATTGCGTCGTTTCCTTATGGGTTACGTCCTTGAAATCCCCCGATACCGAAAACATTTCGGAAGTCGGAGATCGATGACATTATTTCATTATTCGTTCGGTGCTTTCTCTTTTCACCTTTTACCAACGCTGAAAGGGATCGGTCATCGGTGATATCCTTGACCGACGTTTGTCGTGGAAGAACAACTTTTGTTTGTCGACGTCGACAAAGATCGATGCTCGACGACCTCGGTTCTCTTGAGTGGTTTCATTTCATGCTTAATCCTTTCCTGATCGAGATTTTATGAGCAGAACGAAATGACTACAGATTATTCATAGGTGCTTAACACAAAATAACAGAGATACAGTAAAAATGGTTTTCTATTCAATAAGGAAATAAGCTGAAACTGTAAAATGCAGCGGAAACAAGCTTGCTGGAATGGTGGCGGCTTATCTCTGCGAAGAGATGTGACGGCTACGATCATTCACAAGAAGATGATTACAATGAGGCTCTGAAGGCCTTTTTATAACAAACAAGAATGCCAAAAACCCTAAACATCTAGAAACCTAAAGTCATGTGGGCCCCGTTTGGGTAAGTTAGTACATCAACTTCCTGGGGTTGTAACTTTTGCATATGATCTCCATTTTAGGTGTGTGATATCCCGTTGGAAAGGTATCATCGAGGAGATTCATTTTGGGGGATCAATCATGCCTTCATCTATGATTGATAATCTCAATCAAGAAAAACCTTCATTTAGGCCCTCAAAATGGCCCCGGAAGTTAAAACTGCTAAAAATAGTAAATTGCCAAAATTGTTAGAAACCTATTTTGAGCCACTTGGAAAAGGTGGGTGGCCACTGATGTCCACCTGGATCATTTACAATGCCAAATTTCTTAAGCGCGTTGGGGATAATTCTTGACTGTTGATTCTTTAATTAAGTGTTAGTATTTTAAGTTATGGGTTTTTGCATGCTCAAGCAAACTTTGAGAGACTTAAATGAGAAACAAAATGATAAGTAGATGCAACATTTTTCATATTGAAGTCGAATTAGACAGTGCAAAAGAATCAAGTGGTACCCAAAAAGTAAAAATTGACATAATATTTTTAGGGTGTGTTGAGTGCCCAACATATTCCAAAGAGCGGAAAATCGAGGTGACCAAATTTTTTATCAACAATTGGCTCCAATTGTAGGATAGTGACCCCCTTTGGGTTATTGAGAACACCAGAATATGAATACCAATTTCCTTATCCATTTGTATATAGGGTCATCTTCAAGAAGTATGTCCATCTGGCAATTTCTTTATTATTCAAAACTTGGACTGAAGAAACAAATTATGTACAAAGAAGATCTACCTACCCTATCCTACTTGAAGGAAAGGGACACTTTTCAAGTATAAGTATATTTCCAATGGATCCATTCAAGCATCCGGTTGATTCATGTAATGAAATCCACAGTTGTGGAACATATCAGGGATGTTATCAAGATGTCAACAACATGCCCAAAGAATGTTGAAGTAAAACTCAGTCAGATGTAGTGAAAATCTGATTGCATATCTTGGACAACAATTCTTTGGAACCATGATTCAATAAAATCAACTCTCAGTGGTTGCTCGTGATTGTTTCTATCTTTGGTTGGATGAGAAGTTTAACATTTGAAATTTTTTTCATCTTCTCCTTATTCCTAACCACATCCAATATTCTTGATTCATTGACAATGTCTTGAAAGCATTATTCCTTCATGCAATCACAATCTTTCCCATCATTGTTCTCGGGATTAATTTATTCCACCAATTCTTCTTGTTGCCAATATTTTTGTGACTTTTCATCATCATCATGCATTCATTGCAAAATGGTTGCAACATTTTCATTATGAACATGTTGGTTGAAATCTTGTTGTGCATTTGGTGGAGACTCCTCAATTTTATTCGCGAACTTTTTGCTCAAAATATATTCATATGGAGTATATAAGAAGCTTAAATCTTGCACTTGAAAATTGGAATTATTTTTTTCATTTTCAGCAATATGAATTGAAAAAAAAAATCTAATGTTTGATTTGATTTTTCTTCCAAATAACTCACTTCATTGTCTTGTGTCCATATGGGAGAGGGTGGGTGGGAAGCAACATTGAAAACACCAAAAGTGGCATATGGGTGCACTCTTGGGATGAAATTTTCAGCAAATGAAATTTCCAACACGTCCCAACTGGTAATAGTCCCAGGAAGCAATGAAAATAACCATTCATGAGCATTCACATGCAGAATTTGTGAAAATAATCGACATGTAAAATTATCTTCTTAGATATTGAAAACATCACATGTGCTTTTGAATTTTAACAATGCTTCTTTGCATCCTCCAAAGTATTCCCAAATAATGTGGAAAATTTTTAAATAGAAATGTTTGGCATTTGAAAATTTACTTCTCCCAGATTTAAAGGGCTTATATGAAGTTGTCTCCTTCTTTGGATACCTCTTATTTTTTCTTCATCTTAAAAATTCGTTAATGGGCTTGGTGGAGAAGGAAAAGGAACATCACAATATGAACAAAATTATTTAATGGAGTTGACATGAGGATTTTATTGAGATTCTTGAATCTTTACAATGTATTTGTCAGGGCATTTAAGAGTTATTTCAATGGAATCACTAGGGAGTTCATCCTCTCAAATATTTGATGGTTATTGCCTCTTCAAAGATTCAAATATCTAACTTGTGCCCAAATATCCAAGAACGTTATCTTTAAGGTCATTCAAATATCTCTCAATAATCTTTTAATAAACCCTGTGCATCTAGAACATTCTTGAATCTTTTTTTTTTTAACTTTGAACCAGGAAGACTATGGTTCCTTAATCAGATATGAAAAAAAAACCTTATATATCTTGAAAAGAAATCATTCCCCACTGGAGTAACCAAAAATGTTGATGTTTAGATTGGTCACAATCCCAACAACAACCTCACGAGGATAAAATCCCCCTGTGTTTTTATAGAGGTGTTACTCCTCTATTATAATCTAAAAGATATAGCTTGATTATCTTGGATTGGGCTGTCAAATTGGATAATTCTAGACAACAAACCCCGAACCTTTATTTCTTTAATTTGTATATGAAATGGTTCTTGAAAACCAAATTTCTCTTTGAGTTCAACATTTGCTTAGAAATAGACATAACAAATCTTTGAAAATAAAAAGATAAAGTAAGTATTTAGTATCAAAATAATTATGTGCTCTAATTCAATATAAAATCCCTTTGAAACACATGCAAGTATAAGATGCATCCATATTTTCTCACAAGAAAAAGAGTGAAATGGTGTTGATCATTACAGAGAAATTTAAATGAGTATTGCATTAAAAACAAAAGTGAATATGATAGGTGCACTTCATAAATATTGTGCTCACAGACTCGGAGTTTGAGAAATCATTGAAATTAAACCCCAAAGTAGTTCTTTGTGGAGTTTCATAAAATATATTCAACAATACAAAGCATCTCATCAAATTGATTGACTAATGCTCGAAAATTAAGCTTGCCAAATATAGGGACTAAAAATCCATGAATCATTTAGAAAATCATGGCTTACATTTATCAATCACATATATGGCTTTAAAATACTCCTATGATATTCAAGAAATATATATGGAAGAATAAAAGAAACACACTAAAAAAACTCAACCTTATACTTAGTTCAAAAGTACATGCTTAGTGTGGAAGAAGAAGAAGAAGAAAAGCGAAGATATTTATTTTTTGATCATAAAATTGGTTTCATACTGATGGTTGAACCACATTATATTGATTATTTGAAACTTTTATAATCCCACCTTCTAACCTGTGCCTTGATGTTGCTTTTTCTCTTTTAAAATCTACTTCCAATGTTTCTTGAAGTAGTTAGGGTTTTGTCTTTAAAGAATTTTCCACACGATTCATTTTTGTAATGAATCACTTTAATTATGATTTATCGAATTATCATTAATGAATTTATGTCATTGAAATTCATTCCTCCAATTCGGACCCATTTCATCTCTAACAAAAATAATTTAATAAACTTATATTTCCAAATTTCCAAGTTGACTGTGTTTTAAAAAAGTGGATTGTGTTTTAATGTTTTGATCATGATAAGTGACTTATCAGCTATGGAAACCATTCTAAGAGAAATATGCATCATTCCATATTTCCAATGAGTCCCTCTACACGAAATTTGGAGTTATGGATCTCAAGTTATAGCCTTGGGAAGTCAAGGTTCCAAACAAATTTACCAGTAAACTATGGAAACAAAGTTGAATGTTTCTTTAATTCATAGGAAAATTATGGCCAAATTCATCCTTGAAAAATATTCCATCATCTTACTCATTGAATCACCTTTCCAACAAGGTATGGTTTTCCTAAAATTAACACCCGGATCTTTAGTTATGAATTTCTTAAGGTCGTTGCTCAACAATCATTCATCAAATTTGTGGATCAAGTTTTGGCCCTTTATTAAAATTCACCTCTTAAATCCCACACACATTGTGGTAATTGATAATCTAGTGTTTATATGGTAAATATTCCCATGTCATTCATGTGAAACAAGAGGAATTTATGGATTTTTAACCTTAGGAAATTTCATGACTTAGTAAAAATATCAATGGCCAAGTCAGTACCCATTCAGTGTCCATGTCATCACCATGTAAGTTGCCTTGTGATCACCCAGTCAACACCCTTGTAATCACCCAGTCAGTTCCAAGTGTCATAACTGATGTTATGATAGGATGCCATGTGTCATGATGTAATTGGTCGCCACATTTCATAATTATATAGGGTGGTGGAAAGTGTCATAGCCTATGTTATGATAGGATGCCACGTGTCATGATGTGACTAGTCGTCACATGTCATAATTAGATAGCGTTGTATTGTAGGGAAAAGTATGAAAACGTTTCCAATAGATCCTTACACAAAGAATTATACACTACAACATTATATATAAGAGCACATAGACATATATAATAACATACAAAAGTGGGGGAGAACCATCAATAGCTTTTATTATATATGAGTACAGAACAACCTTTATATTTCCATTACATGATAGCGTATATATATGTGTGATATACAGTTACTAGTTGGTTACATTCCTTAAAGTTTTGGTCGGTCGACTCTAACTATCTATTTGAATGACATCCTAATAGATTACTACAATCCAATTGTATATTCGAATCGTAGGTCTAGTCAGCGAGGCCGAATAGCCCTTACAACATATCCCCCCTCCTCAATTCCTTTCTCACCCCGAGCAAGAAGGGAGTGTGGAAAAATAAAAATAAGAATCTACTATAGCCTATTTGAGGTTATTACAAAATGAGAGAGGAAAAAAGAAGAAGAAAATAAAGGATGTTGATGTCAAATCCTGCTATGAGTTGTCTTCTCCTTTGGTGAGACCTGGGGCTCCTTGGGACCTTTCGGTTATTCTCGAAGCACCGATCTTGAATTGGACTCCTTATATGGACTTACAGGTGTTATTTTCTTTCAAAACTTTGTCTTGTTAGACTATTGATTTCTTCTTTGATGGTCTGGTGCTCCAAATTTTTGACTATTTTTTATCTATGTAAGAATATGTTTTTTTCCTTGGAATGATTTGGATTTACCACAAATGTCTACATCTTATTTTTTTATTTAGGTCCTTTAGTACAAGTAACCTAAATTGTATTGTGACTTCTATAACCTAACACAAAGTTGTACTGAACCAAGGAATGGTGTGAGTCTAGGTTAGTTGGAAGAATGTCCAACATGTTCCTCTTTCCCCCCATCTTCCACTAGTGCAGTGTATCGATGACCAATGACTTGAATCAACTACCCCAATATGTTTCTTCCAGTTGGCCAAATTATATGACTGCACATTAGGAATAACTCTCTAATGCCCCTCTATGTTTGAGATTGAACGGATTTTTCCCAAGAGGGACATTCCTTCCTTTACGCAATGTTAAACATATCCTCCTAACATCTGTATCTAAGATGGTTGGTTGGCTTCTCTCAGAGGGAGGAGAGGATCAGGTGGATCATCATCTGTGACACTTGTCATTAGCATACCCTATTTTGGAAACTTAACTATTTGCAGTATTTTTTTTCTTTGTTCTATTGGTTTTATTATAAAGGATCTTGATTCATGTCTAATGATGATGATTCAATAGGTGAAGCGATTCCCGATATGAAAAAATCTTATTCTTGCATGACAGTGCATATGTAGGCAATGATCGCCAGTCCTGGTAGGCTATGAATGATGGTGTATGTAGAGGTTGATGGTATGGAAATATAGGGCCAACTGTATTATTGGATGTTGTGTGATCTTCATTGGTATGTCGTTGTATCCATTATTTATTCCCTCGGGCATTAGTTTGATGTCACATTGTCTTCATCATGTCCTAAAGGAGATTTATGGATTTAAGTTTTTCCATGTCACTATATGAGTTGTTCTACACTATATTATTTTCTTTTCTCTTCTCATGTTTTTTTGCAATGAATATTTTTATGGATTCCATTTTATTTTTATTGGCTTTGTTCCTTTTTTCGATTTAAGTCACCCCGATAGGTTTTCGACTTAGTCAAGTCTTGTTGGTTCCTTTACAATGGTTTTCACCAGTGAGACGTGAGGTTTCTATGTTCAATATCTTTTCAAATGGGCCCCATTGAATAATGCTTTGAAAAGGTTCCCTTGCAGCGTTGCTAACTATACTGCTCCATTGGGTTATATGTCCTCAACCACATATGGTCCCAACCATGTGGTTTCTAATTTTCTTGGTTTTCCTTTGAGTTGACTATCATATAATGATACCAAGTCTCCATTGTTAATGTCCTTATTTTTGAGATGTCAGTCATGCTAGGATTTTTGTTGGATATTTTGGATTTCCTAATGCTTTTGTACCAAAATTCTCTCTTCTTCTAATTGAGTTAATTTATAGAATCATTGTCATGTGTTAAGTCTATGGTCGAACTGCAAGGCGAAGGCTATACGACCTGCATTGGCATATTAGTGTAGTGGGATTACATCTTCTTGACCATAAAATAATTTTAATGGTATTTGACCAGTTGATATTTTATATGTTGTTCTATAAGCCCATAGTACTGTTGGGACTTTATCATCCCAGTCATCTCCGTTTAGTCCACATATTTAAGTTATCGCCTTGTGAAATGTCTTGTTAAATGATTTGATTTCTCCATTGTCTTGTGGATGATATGCAGTCGTTTTTATATGATCAATTAGGAACTTTATGAGTAGTACTTTAATTGTGCTATTGATAAGGTGAGTTCCCTCATCGTTGATTATTGTCAAAGGGAAACCAAATCTAGTAATTATGTTTTCATAAATAAATTTTGCAACTGTTTGTTTTGTACAATTCTCAACTAGTTCAACTTCTACCAATTTGGTTAGATACTTGACGAATGTAATTAGGTTTTTTGTTCTTGTCCTCTTATCTATTGTTGGGAAGGGTCCAATGAAATCAATAGCCCAAATTTCAAATGGTAAGATTGGGTTTACTAAATGTAGGGACATTTCGTTCTTCCATAAAGGTTGTCCCATCCTCTAACACTTGTCACATTTTTTCAGTTGTTCTTGATATTCTTTATGTAGTGTCGGCCACCAAAGACCATATCGAAGATTTTTTCTAGTTGTCATGTCAACTTGAAAGTTCCCTCCTACTGGACCGGCATGTACTTTGAAAATGATGTATTCTTGTTTGTTCTCTAGGGAACATCTTCACAGGATGTTATCCAGTCCTAATTTGTAGAGGTAACCATTTATAAGAGTGAATGGTGCATGTTTCATTGCAAGGGTCTTCCACTTGTTGGCTGGGAAATTATCATGTGCTTTCCCATCTTCTAAAAAATTCACAATTTCCTCTAATTCTTTATAGGATTCTTCCACCATGAATAAGTTTGCATTTAGTAGATCATCATATATCCCAATCAGATATTCTCTTGTCTCTAGTCGGGATGGGTGATCCGAGATGAAATTTTTCTTCCCTAGTTGAACTATTATTTCGAAGTTGAATTCTTGGAAGTCTAATATCCAACGACAAATATTATTGTGATTGGATGGTTTGTTGGCTAAATATTTCAAATCTTTATGATCAGTGAAAAATACAAAGGGATTTTCCAAGAGATAGTGTCTGAATTTTTGCAGGGAAAAGATCAGAGATAAAGATTCATGCTCCATCATTGAGTACTTTATCTCTTCTTTATTTATCTTCTGAATAGAATATGCACTGGGATGATCAACCATCTCATCGTATGACTAAGATAAAAATGCATTGACAACAACATTATATGCATCGACATGTACATGAAATTTACTAGACCGGTTGGGAAATCTTAGTATCGATGCTTCTACCAACTTTGTTTTTAATAGTTCAAAAGAACTGTTACATTACTAGCTCCATTTAAATTCCACTTGTTTATTTAATAACTCGTCAATTGAAAAAGTAATATTAGAATAATTTTGAATAAGCTTCCAATATTATCCAGTATGTCCAAGGAATATTTTTATTTGTTTCTGATTGACTGGAAGTTTTAGGTAGAGTATGATTTTTATATTTCCCATATTGACTTTGATGTCGTATTGACATACAATGTGTCCCAGTAATATGCCTATTGGTGTGGCAAAGATACATTTTTTTATATTCACATATAAGTGAATCTTCCTACATCTCTCGAGCATCATTCGTAGCCATTAGATGTGATCCTTTAGGAGGTTGTATATAGTCCAATTGTCGAAGTACACAGTCATTGTCTTATAAATGTGTTCTTGAAATTCCTTGACCATTATCCCGGAGAAGACTATCAAGGTCTTTTTGAGACCAAAGGGCATGACTCTGTATGCAAATGATCTTAACTAGGATACAAATATAGTTTTTTCTTGATCTTATTTAGCCATTGGTACTTGATTGTATCCATAGAATCCATCGGTAAAGGAATAACATTCATTCCCTGTGACTTCATTGATGATCTTGTCAGTGTATGGTGTTGTAAATGGATCTGTTATTGTAAACTTGTTTAATCCTCGAAAGTCGATGCAGATTATTAGCTTCCTCAGATCATTCCTCTTTGGTTGCAGGACCATGGGACTTACCCATTCTGACTTGTCAATTGGATATATAATATTAGCAACTAGTATTGCCGCAATTTCCTTTTGGACAATAGGCTTGTATTTATGTGCTAATTTATACAGACATTTTTTTACAGGCTTGGCTCTAGGTATTAGTTCAATTTCATTTCTCCCATATCTTGTACTAAGCCTTTCAGGAATTTATAATCTATGGAAAAAACATCATGCTATTCTTTTAATAGGTTGAATTTTTCTAAGGTTTTCTTTTCAATCTAGTTGTCTCCTATTATTGCCAGTTTTGGTTGGTCGTTGATTGAAATGTTGAATTCTTTGGTCTTGATTTCCGCATCCATCCATTCCTATGACACTCTCCTTTGATTACTTTCTTATAATTTGGTAGGAATTCATGCTCTTTTGTATATTCTTTCTCTTCCTTGGTCACAAAGTAAACTATTTTGACATGATTTTGTATACTTTGGTGATTTTTCTTCCAATGAAAGATCTGCCTTGGAAAGCTTGTATTTTCAATATCTATCTGATGAGATATGATGACATTTTTGTTCCGATTTGATACAAAATTACAATTCAAGGTTGATCCTTCGTCGAATTTGGATTTTCCTCTTTCCTTCATATCCTTAGGACTTGTTTTTTCTAAAAATATTTTGATTTATTTTGTTGTTTCTTGCAGCAATGCCTCCTCTGATATAAATTTGAAGTCTTTAACAAAGTTACTTTTGATTATGTTCCATTCAAATTTATTTCCAGATGTTTCTTTGATATTATACCATTTATGTGGTATGTCAGATAATGTATTTAGAAACATGTGGCCATACTCGTTCATCTCAGTATTCTTATTTCTTCCATTCCTTCTCACATTGTTGAATGTGGTTAATTGGGTCAAACCCAGGTTTGAAAGTTGGGATGTCCAGGTTTGTCAATAATTGTTTCCCCCCAAATATTTCAAAAAAATATAAATTGGTAGTGTTCCAAGTCTGTAGTCGAGTTGCATGCTTTTCCCACCATCAGGAAGGTTGACCTATGAAAGACTTAACTAGACATTGAATTATCCTATGTTCTCCGTCCGACTTGGACACTTCATCAACATGCACCGATGGGGAGTTCCTTTCACTTTACCTTCCATTTGTATGAGTTGAAATGAGTGTCGTTGTTTGATTTAAATTTATTTCTTCCATAATAGGTACATATTTTACTGAGAAGCGTGATTTGGATATTGTTGCTAGTATGGATTCTATTGACCAACATTATTTTTCTTGGGCTTCATTGTTAGAAAAATAGGATCTTGGAGCAATAAAATAAAACAAATGCATAAATAAAACATTGAATATACACAATACAATAGAGACACAGATATACATGGTTCATCTAGTGTGGCCTACGTCCACCAGAGAAATCTCCAGGTCATTCATTTTTATTATCTTGCAAAATGAAGGGATACAACCTACAACTCAACCATTGTAACTTTCTCTTCTTCCTCTAGCAGTCTCCTCTCTCAGAATAAAATAATCACACACATGCATAGCCGTAATAAAATTCCATCATAAAAGAGGGTTTCCTTCGAGGGAAAAAATCCCTAAAATAACTTCTATCATCATATCTGTGACCTTATAATGAATGGTCCATATTGACTACGAAATTACAATATTTTACAAGGCATGTTTTCTAAATATTTCACTTTGGGGGTGCTTCCCCTGAATCCCCATTCCATGGGGGGATTAAAAAATTATCTTTTCCCCTCCCTGGACCCCCCTGGTGATAGTTGTGAGAGGAAAATTCCCCCCACACCCCCATTAGGGAATGGGGTCCAAGCACGACTAAAACAAACCTTTGAATCAAGAATATAATCAGGCTCCACAAATAATAATATCCCACTTGGATACTGATCAAAACAACTCCACTACTGCTATACTTTCTGGATTATTCTCCACCTTGCACCTAAAAAAATTATCATCTTCACTTTCATGCTTGAAGACAAACTGAAAATGAGAAAGAACGCATTTTCTTCCTGGTTACTCCCTTTGTTAACATGTCTTTAGGATTCTGGATAGTATTTATCTTTTCCAACTTCAAATGTCCATATTTCAAGAAAGATCATATGAAATGGTACACCAGTTGTATATTCTTAGTCTTTGAATGAAATTTTGAGTTCTTTGCAAGATTAATGACACTCTTATTATCACAGTACAACCTTCTATTCTCCTATTTCTTTCACAATTCCTCCATAAACCTCTGTAACCAAATCATTTTTTTACTAGCCTCTGTAGAAACAACATACTTTGCTTCTATTGTTGAAAGTGAAACAACCTTTTGTAGTTTTTAAATCCAACTTACTGTTGTTCCACCTACAATAAAAATATATCCTATGGTGCTTCTCCTGATATCTTTATCACCTGCCATATTTGAATCAAAATGTCTATGTAGAACAGTTTCTGAACCTCCAAAACACAATACATGAGTTGAAGTACCTCTCAAAAACCTTAGAATCCACTTTACTTCCTCCCATTATTCTTTACCTGGATTTTTCATATACTTTCTCGCAAATCCCATTGCATGTGCAATATCTGGTCTTGTGCAAACCATTGCAAACATAAAGTTGTGAATTGCCAATGAATAAGGGACCCTCGACATGTATTATATCTCCTCATGTGTCTTGGGACACATTTCCTTAGTTAATTTGAAATGGTTGGACAAAGGTGTACTAACTGGTTTTTCATTCTGCATTATAAACCTCTCCAACACCTTATCTATGTACTCACCTTGAGACAATGTCAATTTGTGTTTTTTAATGTCTCTTGTTATTCTCATACCAAGGATTTTCTTTGCAGCACCCAAATCCTTCATCGTAAGTGAATTAGATAATTTCTTCTTGATCACATTCATATCCTGCATATTATACCCTGCAACAAGTATGTCATCTACATACAATAGAAATATAATATAGCTTCCATTTTCTAGCCTTTTAAAATAAACACAGTGATCAAAATGGCATCTACTATAACCTTGTTCTATCATAAACCTGTCAAAAATCAAATACCACTGCCTTGGATCTTGATTTAGGCCATACAATATCTTCTTCAACCTGCAGACCAAATTATCCTTCCCTTTGACCTCATACCCTTGTGGCTTCTGCATATAAATATCTTCCTCCAAATCCCCATGGAGAAAATTTGTTTTTACATCTAACTGTTCAAGATTCAAATCTTCTACTTCCAAAAGAATTAAATTTTAGTCCTAATTGAAGTCATCTTAACAACAAGAGAAAATATTTCATCAAAATATATAACTTTCTTTTGTGCAAACCCCTTTACAACAATTCTATCCTTGTGTCTCTTTTTTCCTCCATCTTCTTCCTTCAACCTGTAAACCCATTTATTATGCAATTCTCTTTTTCCTACAGGAAACTGAACCAAGTCCCAAGTATGGTTATTTACCAAGGAATCCATTTCCTCTTTCATTCCTTGCTCCCACTTCTTTTTAGTGTCTACCTAGATTGCCTCTTCATAACATTATGGTTCATCAGAATGAGTCAACAATAATTAATACAATGAAGGAGAGTATCGTTCAAGGGGTATACTTAACCTGGTATATATTCTAACAACACTTGTAGGAGTTTGAGGTACCTTCTACTCCTGTTGTTGTACATTTTTATTTTCTAGTACCTTTGGAATTTATTTTTCAGTGATCTCATCAAGCACTGTGTATTCTGATTTTTCTTTTTCCTATTTCTTTCCCTGCAATTGATCTTTGTACATGACCTTCTCATTGAATATGACATCTCTAATCCTAATTATTTTTTGATTTTCACAATCCCATAAGAAGTAACCAAAATCATTAACACCGTATCCAATAAAGGTACACTTCTTTGATTTTTCCTCAAGCTTTGTTCTAATTTATTTATCAATATGGACAAATTTTTCACAACCAAAAGTCTTCAAAAATGAATAGTTTACCTTTTTACCTGTCCATGCCTCCTATAGAATGCCACCATCGAAAGAACTTGAAGGTCCTTTTTTTATCAAGTAAACAACAATATCTACAACATCTGCCCAAAACTATAAGGGAAACCCTACATGCAATCTCATACTCCTTGCACACTCCATGATTGTCTTATTCATCCTTTCTTTCACACCATTTTCTTATGGTGTTCCTGGAAATGTCTTCTCTATACAAATCCCATGGCATGAATAGTAATCATCAAACTCCTTGTTGAAATATTCACCTCCATTATCTGATCTGAGACACTTCAACATTTTTCCTGTCTCATTCTCAGCCAAAGCTTTCCATTTCTTAAAAGTGTCAAAAACATCATATTTTTGTCGAATGCAATAAAACCAAGTTTTTCCCCATACATCTGTATGCACAAGCTCTAACCTTTCACTCTTCTTTTATTTTCCAACTCTGAGAAATTTGACTCTCTTCTGTTTTCCATAAACACAATGCTTACATAAATCCAAATCAATTTATTTAAGAGATGGAAATAAATTCCTTTTGTAAAGTATATGCATCCCCTTCTCACTCATTTGTCCAAGCCTATGATGATAAAGAGTTGTATCCACTCATGTAGAAGCTAAAGAGATAGAAGAATCTATATTACCAGTACATAAATACAATGTACCTACCTTCTCTCCTTTTTCTATCACTAGTGATCCTTTGGTGACCTTCCACGCATTATCTGTAAATATGGATATACATCCTTCACTTGCCAACTACCCTATTGAAATTAGATTTTTCCTTAGATCTTGAACATGTCTTACCTATTTCAACAACCATTGGTTTCCATTCTTTTTCTTTCTTTGTGCCTTTCCCATTCCAACAATTTTTCATGGTGGATCATCACCCAAATGAACCTGTCCAAAATCACCTTGAACATAATATAGAAAATGTTTCCTATGGGGTGTGGCATGAAATGAAGCCCTTGAATATACTACCCAAGACTTAGAAATATTATCTATAGAAAGAATCAAAGCATCTTGTAACACATCACCTGTTACATTTTCTTCCTAATTTTTCTCCTATTGTCCATCTCTTTGTTCATTTGGTGCTCTGCGGTATTTCTTCAGATGTCCTTTCTTTCTACAATTCCAACACTCTATTTTTCCTAGTTTGGATTTGGATCTACCCTTCCTAGAATTCCCATGGTTCCCTGATCCCTTTTCTCTATCCTTTTATCTTCCCTTTTTCTCCATGTTTAATGCATTACTTGATGTCTCACCTGTTCTTTTCCATTGCATTTCCTTGGTAAATATGACAACAACAACATCATCAAATTTTAGAGTGTTTGAACCAGAGATAGAGTTACTTATAGCCATGGCAGATCCATTCTAGATTTTTTTCAATGAGCATAAGATTAGAAGAGCCCTGACCTCATCATCAAAGTCCACTTTTACAGAACTTAGTTGATTATTAACTGTATTAAATTCATTTAAATAATCTGCAACAGACCCACCTTCTGACATATTCATATTAAATAATCACTTCATTAGAAATACCTTATTGGACGTTGAGGGTTTTTCATACAGTTTATCCAATGCACCCATTATTTCCTTTGTTGTCTTTTATTTTGAAATATTGAAAGCCACCTACACTTCCAGGCTCAGTCATATAGTTCCCAATTCCTTTCTGTCAAGAACATCCCATTCTTCATCCTTCATGATTGTCGGCTTCTTTTCTATTCCACCCAATGGTAGGAATAGATCCTCCTGATATAAATAATCTTCCATCTGCATCTTCCATAACTAGTATTTTTGGCTGTTAAATTTCTCGACCCTAAACTTTCCATATTTTTCCATCGCTCCCACTCGAACCAAGAACCCTCTTTTCCTGCGAGTTACCTTTCTCTCTAATACCAGTTGTTAGAAAAACATGATTGCGGAGAAATAAATAAAACAAATGCAGAAATAAAACACATAAGATACACAATACAATATAGACACAGATATACATGGTTCACCCAGTGTGGGATACATCCACCAAGGAAATTTCTAGGTCCTTCCTTTTTATTATCCAACAAAAAAAAGGGATACAACCTATAGCTAAACCATTGTAAATTCCTCTTCTTCCTTGTTGGCATAGGGGCATACCTACGGTTCAATGCTACAACATAGCACCAACAAAACCCTAACTACCGACCCTTTCGGAAACACTTGCGAAGAAGATGAAGTCTCACCCGAGGTAGAGGCAGGGGTGGCTGCAGGACTCCAGTGTTTGCAACCTTAGCTGGGACACAGATCTATGACTGTAACACCTTAACAGGGCACTTAGCAGTTATAGTTCATCAATATCTAGTCTTAGTTTACAGCGCAGTTAAACCCTAATTACAAAGCATTGCAATATTTAACCAGATCTACTATATTCAATCACTAAGAACATCCACATAGGCCAGATATAGTATTCATCCATACTATTAAGCACATAGCATTAACACATCTATCTACCATTCATCAATATTGAAGCACTAAGAAAGTTAACATATAAACACATCAATACATTGCACAAAGCAGAGCAACAGAGCATGTATGAGGTTCACCCCCACCCTAGGGCTACATCCACCAACTCTTCATATTCTTTATTAGCTTCTTCAATCAGTTACATGCACAGAGCCACACAAACCCTACTCCACAGAGGACAGGATATCTATGCACCTCACTAGATCCTCCTTCCTTGGGCTATTTTACAACACTAATCCTCTTCTCAATCTCTTACATTCGCTTATACTGAGCTCTGCAAGCCTCATACAGTATGCAAAAAAGCAATCTCTACTCATCACTTATCACTTTCAATCACATAGATCAAATGTTAGTGCTTAAGACACTTGCCTCTTCTTACATCGCCTAGCTACTTTATTTATACATTACAAAATTGGGCCTAAACATGGGTAAACCCATGGGACGACATTCCCATGCCCGTTATATAATCCTAAATCCCAAAAAAGGGGCCGAGATCCCACAATATTCACTTCATCTTGCACTCCACCTTCGACAGCCTGTCGATGTCCCAAAAATAGGTCAAACCTGACCAAGGATCCTCAAAACTTGGTCAAGGGCCAACATGCCCCCAACACTCACCTGTGACTCGTCTCGAGTCACTCTGATATTGGTAGCTCAGTTTCAAAATCCTCGATCTTGGCTTGAGATGCTTTGACTTGTTGTTGTGTCGAAGCCTCCTGTTCAATGAACTCTTGTATGATTTCTTCATTGACAGGTCCATCTAGGCGTTGTTTAGTTGCAGTGACGAATTTCTCCAGTTCTGCTCCTCGACCTTCGATATCTATGAATAGATACCAAGCCTCGTCTTGTATAGGTTGGAGCCTCTGAGTCACTTCCATGAATTTTCTCTGAATGATTTGGACCTGTTGTTGGGTAGTGCGCTGCTCTTGGGATCGCTTCATCCTTTCAACAACTGACAGGGTCTTCAATTGCACCTGTATTGTTTTTTCTTAATACTTTTCCTCAGGGAGTTGTGATTCTAGTGTCTTCAGTTCTGGATTCTCAGTGAGTCTCTCATATGTTTGGGCACTATGATCACTCAATTGCTTACATTCCATGGTGAGGCCCTTGATTCTTTCAACTGTGCTTCAAGCAGTTGCTTCTCTTTGATCCCTTACATCCTGTAGAGTGTCGAGCACTGTGCAGAGCTCTAAGTCTGCTATTTGTTGTTGTAGCTACTGGATAGCTTCTACAAGATTCTCTACTTTATGCATAACTTAGTATTCTTCCTATGGTTATAAGCCTTTCATAGAGAAAAGTTCTTTGTTGACTTATTCTTTCACTTCAAGCTGCTCTGCGAGAAACTGTTCCTTTTCTTGCTGGATCTATGTTTTCTCCTTTTCAAACTTCATCTGGAGAGAAAACTTCTCCTACTCTGCAAGTCAACATTGTTATATGAGTACTCCTTGCACTTGCTTCAAGGCCTGGGTGGCTTGTTCTGTTTCTTCTTGTTCTGGACGAAGGCGAGCTTCGGTTGCATCTGCTAGTCGACGGAGTTGGGCTGTCTCATCTCCCAACTCTAGTTCTCTCTATGGTAGGGGTGCAATGGACATTACGCGACTATACTGAAGGGATTTTTGTACCCCTTAGAGTTTGACCTTAATTATGTCGTACATTTCCTCCTGCTTGGCTTCCTTTTTCTCCACGATTTCCTACGAGACATTGTTTAGGGCTGCTATCATGAAGTCAAAATCATCGGTACTGAGTACAGTCTACATCTTGGTCACGATGGCTCTGGATTTCTTCCAGGAAGAAGGTTTGAAGGGAGAAACCTTCCTCTTCTTCAGGGGATCGATCTCATCTCTAGGCGGTGTTACTTCGCCTTGTTCCTGTTCAGCTTCTTTTCCATTTATGGCTTCTACTTTTTCATCACCCCCTTAGTCAGGTGATACTGAAGTAGTCTTGCTTGAGGTGTTGCTTAAGTTTTGGAACTCTTCGGTCTTCTTCCTTCTGTTGGGTCTGGGTGTATCATGTTCTTTGTGCATGGTCTCTGGGCTGTCAGGATCAGACATATCTACAGGGTCTATGGGAATAAGGAGGTTTGTCAACCAGTCCTTAGTGATCTCCTCAAGGTCCTCATTCGTGAGCTTGTAGTATGACAGAAGCTCCTCCTTATGCTCATCTGCTCATGCTGTAATGTAGATGAAGTGTCAATTTGTGTAGAACTTCATCAGGGGTCGAAACCTATGTAGGGTGTTCAAAGTCATGCGAGGTTCATCTTCGATGGATCTCTTCAATTGGAGGTAATATGTGTGAAAAAAAACGTTTGACTTCCATTGTTTTCTCATATTGCTCGAGTACCAGAGCATGGTGAACTTTACAACAAGTGGTTCAAATGGCTTGATGTCCAGGAAGGTTGCATCTTCTGGCATTTCCCAAGAAAAAAATGTGAAGAGGATCAGGAGCCATCTAAAATGGAATTCATATCCCTAATCCTGTGCTTCACGGTAGTCTAGTTGAAGCTAATTAACTAGGTACTTCACCTAGTTCATATGTAGACCTTCTACACACTTCCCTGGAAGGTTAACGACAAAGAAAGTGACTTGTGTGGGTCTATTCTTTCGTACTAACTTTCCTGCAATTAACTAACATGTGAGGCACACTGTGCCATTTTGGATGGAAGATACCTTGTAGCCTCGTGTCCCCTTCTCAACATTGTCGTATGTATCCTTGATCTTCTGTGCTAGTGTGAGATTTGTGGTTTTTCCTAGATAGAAGGCCTATGGATCATGTCCTTGCATACTCAATCCTCTGATCCTATGGATCAACGTCAGATCAACTATGATACATAGGTCGATCCATAAGTAGTCACCATGGTAACATGAAAGTAGTAGCTTGACATAGGCGTTAACTTCCTGGTTCCTTCCGAAGTGTGGGATTTTCATTACATTCAGCAGGGTGGATTGTGCGAGGTTCATCATCTATGACTGGGGGATTATATTTGAATTATTCTCCTTCTTCTTGGTCAAGTATTTGTACAGGGAAAGTATGCTATGGTACTTGCGATATCTGAGGTTGAAATCATTTAACTTCAACACTGCGATCTTGTCCTGGTGTGCTCTTACTGTGCGTATCCCCTTTTGGAGGTATGCAGTAACCATGGTGTACTCAAAATCTCTTGGCACACTATCTCAACTCTCCACACCATCTAGAGGTGAGATGTAATCGATAAATATGGTCGAGATCAGCTTCGTATTTTCTAGGTTATCTCTATGCTTGGTTCTCTTCTCTGTTGTTGGTCGAGATGGCCTAGATCCGCGAGCAGTCGATGGAGAGCCTTGCACTCGTCTCATTGATGACGCTTGTACACCCACATAAATTACTCTTTCAGACATTACTCTTTCAGTCATGAGGTCAACGAGTACCTCCTTCATAGACTCTTCGACTGCGCTAAGTTCTTTGAACATATGTGCTTGTGGTTGAATCTCTTGGGTTTGAAGAGTAACTAGTCAATGCAATGGGACAGATGGTGATAGCATGATGATCACTATGCAGAATCAACTAATCTACAGGCTCATATTCACAGTTAGAAAAATTGTTCTCGGTGCAAGGTTCGATAGAATAAATAGATAACAAAGCAACGAATCTCTCCAATGGGCGAGAAGCCTCCATTAAATCAGTTCTTTCCATTATGAAACTGTCCCAACATTATGATGGTGATTTGTTGGACCATAAATTCCTTTCTACCCATTTGGGGTGTCGGTCCAATGGTTATACTATTCCCAACGACTATATTTCTTTTCTATGGCGAAGTGCCATGTGACGTTGTTTTGATATCCCGACAAATTTCTTGTTTTGTAAATTTTCTTTCTGCGAAGTTCCCTCTAGACCCTTCTCTAACTTTTCTATCCTTGCTCTCTTCTTGTTGATCTTTTGAGCCTTCTTTCTGGTGACTTTCATCTTGTTATTCCTCTTTCCATTCTAATTCTTGTCTTCTTTTGGCATAGTAACTTCGCGCTGCTGAGATTCTTTCATAGGGTGCACGAGTAATACTTCTTCTCTATCTGGGATAGGTACTCCAGTCTTCTGCAAATATTCTTGTGTTATTGCAACTTCGACATCCAAGTCTCTGGTCCTAAGTAGCTTTGATCTGTTCTCATATTCTTCAATCAACTGAGTGATCCTCCTAGTCATGAAATCTTTCAACTCTTGTTTCTTCTTCTCTAAGACTTCTTCTTCCTTCCTTATGGCCTGATCTCTTTCAATCCAAGGTTTTCCTAGTAACATAGCAAATGGGCCGTTGTTCTCAATAAATTTAACAACCTCAAAATCTTCCTCTGTTGAAGTTCCATTGGCATTCATAGATATCTAGGTGACCTTTCCACATAGGGTTATCATTTTACCTTTGAATAATCCTATTCCTCCCAATGAAGGAATCATAGAAGGCTCCCCTAAAAGTTCCCAAGTTCTTTCTGTCATGATATTCACCTGTTTTTTCTCATCTAGAACACAGTCAATGTCGAAGTCTCCTATTCTTGCTTCAATGCACTCTTTTTGTTTGAATATCTTCGATAAGCTAATATGTCAGTGGTCACTCAGGGTTTCTTTCATATGTAGAAATACTTTCTCTTATTCTTTCTAGGGTTCTTCCATAATCGTAGTTTTTGGATCTTCCTTAGGGTTTTATGGGTTCATATTCATTCTTTCAACCTTAGAAATCATTCTAGGGAAATCCAATACTTCATGGTCCATAGCTTTACAACAAAGACAACTAGATCTTCTACCAGGGAATTCCTTAGGCAGATGTCCTGGTATTATGAAACTGTAACAAAGGGTTAATCCTCATTTTCTTTTAAATGATCCCCAACCTTTCCTATACTGCGCACTAGGATCATAGTAGCTAACCTGCAAAAAATTATTTCTAGGATCCTACATCCATTTTTTAATCCAAGCATTCTCTCTATGCATATGTATAACATATCTTTCACTATTCTTATCAGATCTACTCATATCAAATCTTCTTTCATCTATCAATGCCCTAGTTTTCAAGCTAGGACAAACTTTATCAAACATACCTAGATCCATACTTTAGAAACAAAAATTTCCACTAATCTTATCTTCAGCAGAGCACAAAGCTTCCAGATCTAAAAAATTTCACTATTCTTAACTTTATCATAGCACAAAGCTTGCAGATCTTACCTCTTTAAGAAACAATTCTCACTTTTACCTTTCTCAGAGCATAAAAATTTCAGATATTACCTCTTTTCTTCAAATCATACTTCTTTTCTTAGCACAGAGCTTCACAGGTCAAGTAGAATATCGCACACTAGAGCGAAAGATCTATGCACAAAGCTTCCATAATTTCAGGTCAGATCTTTTCAAAAATCTTCTCTTTCTTCAGTTCCCAGCAATCACAGTTTCAGTCTCGACAACGGAACCATTTGTTGGCATAGGGGCAGACCTAGGGTTCAATGCTACAACAACGCACCAACAAAACCCTAACTACCGGCCCTCTCGACAACACCTGCGAAGCAGATGGAGACTCACTTGAGGTAGAGGCAGGGGTGGTTGCAGGACTCTAGTGTATGCAACCTTAGCTGGGACACAGATCTGTGACTATAACACCTTAAGAGGGAACTTAACAGTTATAGTTCATCAATATCCAGTCTTAGTTTACAACACAGTTAAACCCTGATTACAGAGCATTGCCGTATTTAACCAGATCTACTATATTCAAGCACTAAGCATGTCCACATAAGCCATATCTAGTATTCATCCATACTATTAAGCACATAGCATTAACATATCTATCTACCTTTCATCAATATCGAATCACTAAGCAAGTTATCATATAAACACATCAATACATCACAAAAAGTAGAGAAACACAACATGTACATGGTTCACCCCCACCCTGGGGCTACATCCACCAAATATTTGTCTTCGTTATTAGCTTCTTCAATTAGTTACATGCATAGAGCCACAAAAACCCTACTCCGCAGAGGATAGGATATCTACGCACCTCGTCAGATCCTCCTTCCCTGGGCTAGTTTACAACACTAAGACTCTTCTCAATCTCTTACACTCTCTTGCACTGAGCTCTACGAGCCTCATATAGTATGCACAAAATAAATTTCTACTCAACACTTAGCACTTTTGATCACATAGATTGAACTTTATCACTTAGCACACTTGACTCTTCTTACATCACCTAGCTACTTTATTTATACATTAAAAAATTGGGCCTAAACATGGGTAAACCCATGGGTCGACATTTCGATACCCATTACATAATATCGAATCCCAAAAAGGGCCCTAAAAGGGGCCGAGATCCCATGATCTCCATTTCGTCCTATGCTCTTCCTTCGACAGCCTGTTGAAGTCCGAAAAATGGGTCAAACCTGACCAAGGATCCTCAAAACTTGGTCAAGGGCCAACATTCTTCTCACAGTCTCCTTCATTGTTTGGCTCAAAACTATCTCTTTGATCATTATTTACTTGATATAGCCATTAGAATTCCTAAGCTTCATCCCATGTCTCAACCCAAGGTTTTCCTTCCTTTGGATCTAATGGGATTATAAATTTTCCTCCACTCCCTTTCAGTTTAATTCTATCTCTTTCAAGGGAGATTGTAGCTTGCATGTTTCTTCCCCAAGGTCTGTCGAATAATTTGGGATATGCAGGGATTCCTTCAAACAATTTGATTACTTCAAAATCAAATCTCTTTGGTATTCCCATTATGGATGTTATTACACTTTTAAGGGTATCGATTGGTTCAATGAACCTCTGATCTGCTAGCTTCAGGAAATTCATAGTTGGTTGTAGCAGTGGTTTCCCAAGGTGAATCAATGTTTCCGTTGGGAGTATGTTTAATTGAGATATAAAATCAAATATGAATTCCTTGATAATGTGTCCATCAATTTCAAGGCTGACTTGTGGGTTGAAGTCATTGGTATGTATTTCTTGAGATAGCTGGCACAAAATTTTAACAAATCTTTGGTCTTCTTTATATTCTCTTAGAATATTCAGTAGGTCGATCAAGCAGATGAACGTCTGATTTTCTTTTAGCAAATGTATAAATTCTTCTAACGTCATATAATTTTTTTTTTTTATGTTCTCCCTTGATTATTTTATCCTGGTCGATATTTTTGAAGAATTCCATCGCTTCTCACGTAAGTTTGTCTTGTTGATCTGGATCGTGGTATATAAGTCGATATCCCCTTTCCTGAATTGATAGATATGGATAAATATATTCACTGGCTCCTGAATTTTTTACCACATGAAGGTTCTTCGAATTAAAAATATCTTGTTTTGGCACTGTGTGCAAGAAATTTACATTTCTTTTGTTCATAAGTTTTTCTAGTACAATCAGACAATCCTCTAGGGAGTGATCTCCTACTCCAAAATTTTTATAGAGATTGAGATCAATTATGTATTTGATTGGACAATCTAGTCTTATATGATCATGTTTCCAACAATTGAAGAAATAATAACGTCCTATATCACCTCCTCTATAGAAATTTCCTCATCCTCTGCCTTGACCTCATCCTCTATATTTGTTTCCATTTGCTTGGTCGACATGTTGGTTGACTACCTGAGTATGATATACTGAGTGAATGTTTGGTCTATTATTTCCATTCAGACAACACTCTTTGGTGGAATGATTATTTTCTTCACAGATATGGCACCACTTGGGGTGTGCATTCCTTAGATTGTGCAGGTAGTCTCTTGTTGTGTGATATGTTGAGGCTTCACAAATATCACAATATGTTTTGATCTGGATGCATCTGACTATTGGCTCCAGCGCATCATTGAAATTGCAATAATATTTTGTGTGATGCTCACTTGATAAAATGGTACAACAGAGTTCGTTGTGTGCAATCGACATGTTTTTGATTGATTGTTGTATCTCTATTATCTTATCTTATAGTATTTTTTCACCGATTGACAAAGACAGGGTGCCTTCATTGTCCATTTCAATTCGATGTGTTTCTTTCTATATGTCTTTGCATGAATGAAGATCATACATTTGGAGGGGAATCCTCATCTTTTGTAGTAATCCTGCTACATACTATTGTACCAAAAAAATTTCATTGCTTGCATAAGGGATTTGACTTAATAAATATTTAAACCTCTTATCATATTCTTGGACTATTTCTCCCAATTTTTTCTTGATTTGTTTTAGTTTTTGTGTTTCCAAGTGACTGTTATCTTGAGTTTTGAATAACTTTAGGAAGTTTTTCTTTATATATTCCTCCGAGTGTTGTTGATTGTCTGTATAATTAATAAACCATGTAAGATATTTGGCTCGAAGGGAAACATTGAACTGTGCCATTTGTTTTTCCTCATCAGTTATGTTGGTTGTGTCCCAAAATTTATCGCAGATGAATTGATTCCTCTTAGGGTCTTCATCACCTTGGTAAATCAAGATATGGTTTAGACCCATATTTTCTTTTTCAGATTTCTTCGAAAATGGATTTATTGTAAGAGTTTTTGTCGAGGTCGACTTAGAGGTCGGATTAATTTCTTGAGTCAGGTTCTAGGTTTTCAACTTGACTAATTCAATTGATAATTGTGTGAGTTCTTTTCTTGGGCTTTGAGCATCTATATGACAATATTTATCTAAATATTCGACGAATCATCCTCTACAAGGTTGTGATGGTTCATTTTCACTATATGTTGAATTGGAACTTTCTAAAATTAGATTTGGAAGGGGGTGACGTCCATGAGATCTCTTACATGAATAAGTATATCTTTTGGTTGATTTTCAATGTAATCTTGTGCTTCAATTAGCACTGTATCTCTTATTTGACTAGTGTTATCAGTTCGACACCACACCGGTTATGGCTATGTATCTATGTGAAGTCTTTGTCATAGGAATTTTGTGATATGCAAGCTAGAACTTCTTATGGGAGAAAGTCGAATTGTAGGTCTCAAATCATCGATATCCATGTCGAATTGGTCATTGTTGTTAAGCCCTAATATTGGCTCATTACCCCTTAATTGGGGCACATTATATTAGTAATGTTATTTTATTTATGTCCTCTTTAGGCCATTAGTTGTAATTATACCTCCTAGTCTCCTATATATACCAAGGAGACATTTTCATTTTGAATCATCAGGTACTTGAAAATTTAAGTGGGGTAAAAGGAGGTTTCCCCCTCTGTTAAGCCCTAATATTGGCTCATTACCCCTTAATTGGGGCATATTAGATTAGTAATGTTATTTTATTTATGTCGGCTTTAGGCCATTAGTTGTAATTATACCTCCTAGTCTCCTATATATACCAAGGAGACATTTTCAT
>ML778465.1:886682-918928 GCA_009831015.1 Picea engelmannii
GTGTTTTTAAGACTACAACCATACAAACAGATGTCCCTCAAGCAAGCCAAGAAGGATAATAAATTATCACCAAAGTACTATGGTCCTTATAAGGTGTTGCAAAATATTGGTACTATGGCATACAAATTGGAGTTGCTTGCATCTTCACGAGTACACCCAGTTTTCCATGTTTCATTCTTAAAGAAGGTTATAGGCGACAAGATCCCAGTTCAAACTATATTTACAGAAATTGATGAGGAAGGAAAAATCATATTGGAGATTGAAGCCATCATTGACACAAGAATTCACTAGCTGAGGAATAGATCCATCTCAGAGTATCTCATTAAATGGAGGAAACTACCGGCTGAAGATTCCACTTGGGAAGATGATTCTTTTATACAGAAGCATCTAGAGTTACTCAAGCATTGCGGACATTACTTGTCTCAAGGGGAGGGGCATGTTAAGCCCTAATATTGGCTCATTACCCCTTAATTGGGGCATATTATATTAGTAATGTTATTTTATTTATGTTGGCTTTAGGCCATTAGTTGTAATTATACCTCCTAGTCTCCTATATATACCAAAGAGACATTTTCATTTTGAATCATCAAGTACTTGAACATTTAAGTGGGGTAAAAGGAGGTTGCCCCCTCAAAGAGGCTTATTATCTGAAATTATCTCTTTTTCAATGCGTTGAGTACTTTTTCTGAGTTTTTTCTATGCTATATTGATATTTGGTTCTTAACAATTTCCTTGCTATGTACCATCAACTACCATACTCAATTGCAACCTTGCACTCCTCCTAGGAGCCGTTGGGTAACTCTCAAGGGTTGCTATAACTATTTTTCGCACCTCGGTCATTTTTCTATGAGATTTTCGGAGATCCCTCTCATTTCACATATCTTCTCGTTTCTTTTGCCTTTTAGCCCACTCTATTTTTTGAATATCCACTAATGGTTTATGGATGTGTGTTCAATGTGCAAATTTATCATTTGAATTAGTTATATGTCTCTCGACTTCTCGAATTTTTAACTGGGGTGTGGTTTGACTTCAATTCAATTTTTTTATTTAACTTTGTCTTGACTTATCACATCCCATGGATCTTCTATCCACCGGACGTCGACCCCACTTACTCACTTTCGACGGTTTCCATTGTCATTTCTTGTATGCTCATTTCTTTAAAAAGTACTACGATCTTCTCTAGTATATTTATAGTTAGATTCCAAGAACACTTCCCACTCTTCTTGTCTCTTCCTCCAGTTGGAGTTTGGAGGGGGGATCTTTCAAAGGGGTCGGTACTCCACAATGTAGCTGACTCATTTTTCTAAGAGGAATTTATGCAAGAGGGAAGGGACGGTGCAATGGAATCCATCGTGTGATTCTATTTAGAATATGTTCTTGATGTTTAAAATGACTCTCTATTTTCAAATTCTTGATCTTAGATGTACTCTTCCACAATCCTATTGACCCACTCATTTAAGTTCATTCTTCCTCTGTTTATGATCTTGTGCATCAACTGCTCATCGAAAGTGGGTCTGAACATTATGATGATTGAGATATGTGAATAATGCTTCTGAAATGGCTTCCAAAAATCGTTCATGAGTTTTTTAGAAGAATTGAGCACATGCTTCAGCAAGCGTCAATTGATTTATTCTTGCATATTTTTTTATGTAATTGATAATATTATGCTCTCACCATTTGTGTATGTCTTCCAAAGTTAGCATCTATGTGCATTGTTTTTTTTCATTCCCAAGTTCATAACTACCGACAACAAAACAATTGTTGTATTATAGGGGAAAGTACAAGAAGTTATTCAACAGATCCTTATACAGAGAATTATACACTACAACATTATATATAAGAGCAAATAGACATATAGAAGAACATACCCAAGTGGGGGAGAACCATCGATATCTTTTATTATATATGAGTCCAGAACAACCTCTACTTTTCCATTATATGATAGTGTATATATATGTGTGATATACGGTTACCATTCGGTTACATTCCTTAACTATTTGGTCGATCGACTCTAACGGTCTGTTCTATCGACTTCCTAACCAACTACTGTAGTCGACTTGGCTAGTCAACTAGTGGGTATAGTCGGTGAGGCCGAATATCCCATACAACAAATAGGGTGGATAAGGTTCCACGTGTTTCAATGTGATAGGTGGAATAAAACTTAGGAAAAAAAAATTATCCCATGTGTCACAGTATGATACGATTTCACATGTCATGATGTGATTGGTCACCACATGTCATAATTGGATAGGGTGGATAAGGTGCCATGTGTTTTAATGTGATATGTGGAATAAAACTTAGTAAAAAATGATAAGTATGGGAGAGTGGGAGATGGATGAGAGGAGAGGGAGAAGTATGGAAATTTTAGGAGTGAGGAGAGGTTGTGGGGGTAGAGTGTCACGACGTTGTGGGTCTGCAAGGGTGAGGGGAGAAATGAGGAAGGGAGGAAAGATGTTAAGTATGGGATATGGAATGAGAGGATAGGGAGAATAGGGAATGGATCAAGATAGGATGTAGGATATTGGGTTTGGGTGCATGGAGTAAGTTTGGTGAGAGGGGAAAGGGGAGTGAATGTAATGAGAGGATAAAAGGGATCAGTTTTGGATGTATGGAGAAGGAAAATGAGGAATGGGATTAGATATAAGAGAAGAGAGAAGATTAAACTAAATATGAGATACGAAGAATTATTATGACATAAGAAGAATATAAGTGAGACTAAGTATAAGAATACTATAAGAAGACACATGAGACTAATAATAAGAGAAGAAACTTAGTATTAAGAGAAAATCAACTATGCTACACTTGGAAAAAGTGTGCCTTAAGTGGTTGGACAAAAACATGGATATCTTAAGCATACAAACTCAAATTTTTAATCCGTAAAATGTATGATGAAGTTGATACCATGGGTTATGTCATGAACTGATGATCATTGAAAATTTCTTTCTTTTTATATCAATTTTTTTGTATTATTCCAAAGAGAGGAAAATCAAGGTGACCAAATTTTTTATCAACAAGAGGCATGTCATAAGGCTATTGAATCCCTATTATTTAGAAGAAAATTACCACTCAGGGGTGTAAATCAAAAAGGTAATCCAACCTATTTTAAACCTTGGATTCATATAATTCCAAATGTACTCACTTTTGGGGGGATTTTAACTTTTATATTTTTTAATAAAAAAAGGAGAAATAATTATTTTTAAAAGAAACAATAATAAGAATTAACCTAAAAGTGACACATGGGGTTAATGAATATTAGGTTAATTGAATATTTAGTTAAAAAGAAAAAAAAAAGTGGGAATTCCACCTATGAGGAGGTGGTCAATAGTGTTGTACTATGTTGTCATCGATGTCAAGTATTGTCATAGTGATTTGTTTGTATCATTGATGAATTGATTATTGGATTATGTTGTCATTGATGTAATTGATGTCAAAGGGTTGATATCATGTTGTTTCATAGTAATGTGTTGTCATTGATATCAAGGCTAATATCAAAGGAAGGTGTATCATTGTTGTCATGTCATGGCTGAGAGGAAGAATAAAATGGATGAACTCCAAAGTGGTCGCCTTCTGGTGAAATCCCACATAGAAATACACTTTGTGAAGTCCAAATGGTTAAGTGGTTAAGTACCCCTAGGTGTGGTTAAGGAACCCAAGTTTGGTTTATAAACAATGTAATGGAGAGCAATGAATTTGAAAGTGAGATTAATCTAGATGAATATTACATGTCATGTTGTTTCTGGTGACATGTGGTATGTCACATAGTTCCTAATGATTAGTTGGAGAACCCTCGTGAGTTATGTTTCTGGAGATATGGCCTTGTGAATTTGGAGAACCCTCATGAGTTATCTAGAAGCCCCTAAAATATCAAAGAATTCAAATTATTCTAGAATCTCCTAGAAGAATTTGACTATTCAAAGTGTTTGTAACTAGAAGTTAATCATGGGTTAAGTTGTTGCATAAATAAAATAATTTAAAAATAAATTAGTTGCAACTAGAAGTGGTGAACTTACTATTTGTGTATAAAGTAGTTGTAAGTGGACAAAGTGGTTAGAAGTGGTTAGAAGTTGGTTATCCATCAAAGAAGGAAGTTGGTTAGAAGATAACCCCTAGAGGAAGCTACTTGGAGAGTATAAATAAGAGAGAAAGGGTCTCTGATGTGAATGATCTTTGAGCATATTAAATATCTATTATATTGTGAAAGGTTTATTTGCAGGTATAAATTGACAAATATGAGGAAGCATAGATTGAATTTGTGAAGGAAGTAGATGGAAAAGTCTCTGAGTTTCAGGAAACTCAAACAACCCTAATCTCTGAGACATCTGCAAGTTGTAGTGCAGTTGAGACGCAGATGTACGTGAGATTCAGAAGAGTAAAGCGTGAATAATCGTGAGATGTAGAAGGGGAAAATACGGATATGTAGAAGGGTTTGTGCAATCTTGAGAAGTGATGTTTGGTCCAGGTTGTTGAGGCTAAGGTTGGTATTGTGTTATAAATATAGGTGTTCTCGTTTCACCGTATAAAATATAGCAATATTGTCACCCAACCATAGGCAAAAAGGCCACCCCCAAGAACCTTAAACTTGACAGACAGAATAATTCTAGAATCAATCCAATAGCCAACCAAGGTAGTGCACATTTCTCCAAGGCTATCTGACACACACCCCCTTCCCTCGTGCCAAGATCTGCACAGGATCTTCACTAAAACCACGCCAAGGGTTAATCAAACCCTTTGTTTAAGCCACAAAGGATTTCGAGTTTCGGGAGTTGGAGAGTCTCAATATATCCCCACATCTCTTGACAAATGTCGAAATGTGAATTGTCAACGAGGGTTGACTTCTCCAACGCACACCACCTGTTGCCACTAAATTCGGCTTTTCGAGACTTGAGCGAATGACCCAACAATCGTTCCTCTTGCCTTATGATTCCCCGAATTTCGAAATGAAGGAATGTTGAAATGGGCTCAACATCCCATGGAATGCACGATCGATGGCCTTTTGGGATTCCATGTACCAAGAGTTCGTGATTCTCGATCCCAACTCACTTGCCGCACCAATTCCCAAATTCCGAAATAGCGACCCTTTTTCGAGATTTCGTGTACCAGGGGTTTGAAACTCTCGGTTCCAAAAATCACTTGTCTCCTCTACTTCCTGGACCCCAAAATGTTGAAATGTCAGGATTCCATTCCAAAGACACTTCGCATTTCATAACTTTGGGGTTTTTCAGTGTAAAGTGCCCCGGCTCCTTGTCATTAGGGGTTCCGAAATGCCAAACCCTGAAATGTCAAAATGTCGATGTTTCTCACTAAAGGAACGTCGTGTTTTGAAACTTCAGGGGTTTCAATGCCAAGGGTCCCGATCCTTTGTCATCGAAATTTCTGGTATGCCGAACCTCGAAATACCGAAATTTCACCCTTAGCAATCATTTTCATGATTCGGGTTTTAGAGTGACCAAGGATTTTGGTCTGCACTCTGAACTTATAGATCCCACATTTTTGAAATGATCTGACAGCTCAAACTGATCATGATCAATGGTCCATGTTGATTCTTTCTATTAGGGTGGTGGGTTTGTCCAACTCCTAACCACCTTATGGCTCCTTTGGATCCTACGGTCCTCACGACTTTGCGAGTTCTCCACAGATAATTATGACCACTAGATGCACTCCTCAATGACTCATGTCCAAATGGCTCAGTGTTCTCCCTCCTGAACTTGACTTCTATGAGACGACTTCGATCTCCATCTCCCCTTCGAGCACTTCAAAGGTGTTATCCTTCCTAAGATTTCAATTGTAAACTCTAGCTCCCCAAAAGGATCCTTGCTCTCACCCTTTGAGGCAAATCTTCAAATAACCTCTGGTTATTTGAGTCTCCGATCCTATGCACTCTTTGCAACAGTGGTCCTCTCAATCTTCCTTCTGGATTTATAAAACCCGATGCTTCAATTGGCCTGCACACACCTTGCGCATCTCTATGCTTCACCTTCACTTTAGCTGATATGAGAACAACGGTATATGTCTTGAGCTTTATGAGATAAAAATCATCCCTCGTCAACGCACACCTTGCGGAAATTCACTACACTCCTTGCAGGAATTCTCAGGAAGAGAAACAATTGAAACTCATTCTTCTCCTCTCTCAGACTTCATATGCTCAACATGAAATCATACACATAATGCATCATTGAAACAAATGCATAACAGAGAAACAAATCAACTATAAACATACCATTCAACAAATGTAAACAACAAGCATCACAACACCATGAAAATTGAGTCAAAGCTTCATATATTAACTCAAGTGCTCCTGTACATGGGTTCTTCTCTACAACTCTCTGCTATAGCTCTAGAGCTTATGAATTCTGAATGATCATCCTAAAATATTACAATGATACAAGGGTGAGGGTGTCTATATCCATTTTCCCTCCTATGCTTCTAAACTGTCTAATCTAACATGCATACCTACCTACTTTACATTAACAAACTTAAATGCCTAATACATCTGGTAGATGAGAGTAATCTCTCCAGATCTGTTCATATCTCCAAGACATAAATGTAAGTACGCTTCTCCTAGCTATTACATTAATGCTTCAGATTTCAAAATTCAAAACGTTTTCATAAAAACGTGCTCTTTTTGCATCCACACGTTCAGTTGTTCCTTTGGCTAGGCGCGTGCTTTGGCTTTGTACGATGCTCCTGCATCATACTCCCTCGCTTGAAAATTTTCATGAACTCCTGTTCATGATCTCTTGCATGGTCTATCCATGCCTATGAATTGTTGCTTCATCCTCCCAATTGGCATCTTCAACTGGATGTCCCTTCCACTTAACCAAGTATTCAAAATACTCCTTCCTCCTGGTCTTTTTGCTAATCCTCTTGTCAATTATTCTTTCCATCTGTGGCTTTTCAGCTACAGGGATTTGTTTTGTCCATTGGACTTCTTCTTGCTCATCCTTTGCTCCTGCCTCTTCATCTCTATAAGGGTACAAATCTGCGACATTGAATATCAATGAGATTCTGACCCTATCGAGTAATTCAAACTCATATGCATTTTCCCCAAATTTCCTTATGACCTTGCACGGTCCAATATTTTTCATCTTGAGCTTATTATACGTTCCCCTTGGGAACCTTTCCTTCCTCAAATGCACAAGAATCAGATCACCAACTTCAAATTGAAGTTCTCACATGTGTTGATCTACTCTCCGCTTGTATTCTTGACTTGAACTCTGCAATCGCTCCTTAATTCAGCTGTGAAGCGCCTTCATTCCTTCTGCAAAGTCCTCTACACTAGAACTCCTGAATTCATTTTGTTCCAAATCATTCAATTCAGAAACTCCCCTTGGTTGCATTCCATATACAGTCTGGAATGGACTCTGCCCTATGCTTCTATTGAGTGAATCATTATAAGTGAATTTCGCCTATGGCAGAATGTGATCCCATTGACTGTGATGTTCAGTCACTAAGCTTCTTAACAATTTCCTAAGCTCCTATTCACGACTTCTATCTGCCCATCCTTCTGAGTATGATACGCTGAGCTAGAAGACAAACTTGTCCCCAAATTTTTCCATAAGGTCCTCCAGAAATTCCCTATGAACTTGGTATCTCGATCAGACACAATACTCTTTGGCAAGTCGTGAAGTCTGACGACTTCCTTGAAAAAAAGGTTCGCAATATGAGTTGCGTCACTGGTTTTCTAGTATGGTATGAAATGTGCCATTTTTTAAAATCTGTCGACTACCACAAAGATCGAATCATATCCTCTCTGTGTCCTTTACAGTCCCAATACAAAATCCATCCTCACTGCGTCCCATGGCCTTTTAGGTATGTGTAATGGTTGGTATAACCCTGTATTATGTCTTTTCCCTTTCGTGTGCTGACAAATTCTGCACCTATCCACAAATTTCTTGACATCTGTCCTCATCCCTGGCCAAAAATATGAGCCATTCAACTTTGAGAACATCTTGTCATGACCAAAATGTCTGGTCAATCCTCCACTGTGTTTTTCCTTCAGTAGATTCTCCCTCATGGAGCATTTTGGAATACATAGTTGATTTCCCCTGAACAATAATCCATCCTGGATCATGTATTCAGTCCATTGGCTTTTGTCCCTGAGAATTGGATTCTCAGATGCTTCATATGCCTCTTTAAAATTTGGGTCATCCCTGTACATTTCTTTGAGGTTATCAAAACCCAAATTCTTGACTCTAAATTCCTGCATAAGCAAACATTTCCTACTCAAAGCATCAACAACTTTGTGAGCAGTTCCAGAAATATTCTTGATCACAAAAGTAAAATTTTGCATGTATTCAACCCATTTAGCATGTTTTTGGTTCAACTTCTCCTGTCGAGTCATGAATTGCAAAGCGTGATTATCACTGTACAAAAAAACTCCTTAGGAACCAAATAGTGTCTCCAATTCTTCAATGCTTGTATGACGGCATAGAATTCTTTGTCATATGTGGAGTACTTAATCTTCGCTTCATTTAATTTTTCACTGAAGTACGCAACTGGCCTATCATCTTGGCTCAAGACCTCTCTAATTGAAAACCCACTAGCATCACACCTGACCTGGAATGTTTTGATAAAGTTTGGAAAAACCAGAATTGGTTGCTCAGTGATCTTCTTCTTCAGTAGATTGAAACTCTTCTCTTCTTCCTCTGTCCAGTGAAAAGATTTATGTCTTTTCTTCACCGTATCCATCATCGGTGCGCTAATTCCACTCAAGTTTTGGATGAATTTCCTATAGAAGCTAGCCAAACCATGGAAGCTTCAAACTTCAAACACACTCTTCGGCGATGGCCAATTCTTAATCGCCTTTATCTTTTCCAGATCCATTTTTAATTCATTTACAGAGATAACAAAACCAAATAAATGAGTTTTTTCCTCATAAATGATGATTTCTTCATATTAATCAACAATTTCTCTTGTTGTAATCTTCCCATTACTGCAACTAATTTCTTTAAGTGTTATGCTTCTGTCTTTCTGAAAATTAATATATCATCAAGATATACAATGACGAATTTCCCTATGAAATCCTTTAGGACTTCATTGATCAACCTCATGAAAGTACTAGGCGCATTTGTTAAGCCAAATGGCATGACAAGCCATTCATACAACCCTTCATTCATATTGAATGTTGTCTTCCATTCATCACCTTCTCTAATTCTAATTTGATGATATCCACTTTTCAAATCAATCTTTGAAAAAAACTTTGCTCCACTCAAGCAATCCATCAAGTCGTCCATCCTTGGCAATGGAAATTTGTATCTGATGGTAATCTTATTGATCGCCCTTGAGTCTATACACATTCTCTAGCCTCTATATTTATTTGGGCTGAGCACTGTCGGAACAACGCATGGACTCAAGCTTTCTCGAATCAATCCTTTGTCCATTAAGTCCTGGACCTATCTCTTAACTTCTTCATTTTCCCATGGCATCAACCGATATGATTCTTTTTTCGGAAAAATAGCTCTAGGTATAAGATCAATATGATGGCTTATACTCCTGATAGGTGGCAACGAGCAACGTATTTCGTCCACTACTATATCAACAAACTCTCCTAGAAACTCCTAGATTTCTTCTGGTAAATCATCTATCCTCGTACTGGTCAAAACAATTTTGGGTTTCCTGACCACAATAAATTGTGTGTATTCCTTCATCTTAACCTCATCAAGAAGTTCCTTCCCACTCATGAGAAGTACAGTGTTGCTCATTTCTGTTTTCACCTCTTGGTTCTTAATCGGCAGCAACATGTGAGTCCTACCATTTTTTTCTAGGGTGTACGTGTTCTTTCTCCCATCATGAACCATGTTTCTGTCATATTGCCAGGGTCTACCCAGAAATAGATGACAAAAATCCATGGAAATGACATCACATAATATTTCATCTTTATATCCTCCTATTTTAAATTCAACTAAACATTGTTTAGTGACATTTACCTGATGTCCTTTTTGTATCCATGAAACTCTGTATGGGCTTGGATGTGAAATAGTCTCTAGCTCCAGCTTCTCTACCATCTCTGTAGATATGAGATTGTTTGTGCTACCACTATCCACTATGACCTTGCATACTCTATCCTTAGTTTTGCAAGCAGTGCGAAACAGACTGTTTCTTTGGGCTGGGTTCTCTGCCTCCTTCTCTAGCTTCAAGAGAACTTTCCTCATCATCAAAGATCTGCTGCCCTTAGTGTCTTCTGCCTCAACATTCTGTCCTTGAGCTTCAACAATGTGATTTTGACACTCATAGGATTTATGTCCGATTTTTCCATAGACGAAGCATTTCACTTCACCTCCTCTGCCTCTTCCTCTTCCTCTGGCTCAAGGAAAAGTATTTCTATCAGCATACTTCCTTCCCTATGATCTTCCTCCCCTCTCAGGTTGAGTTTGAGGCTTCTTCCCCTCTTCTTTAGGTTTTTGAGTTCTGTCTTGGGCAATTGTTTTTCCTCTGGCTTGACTTCTACCTTGGCCTCTTTGACCTTGCTTCCGGCTTAGCTTCTCTTCAGCTTTCAAAGCTATCTGATAAGCATCCTCCACATTTTGAATGGTCATCATGCTCATCTCATCTTGAATGTCATATCACAGACCATTCATGTACCTGGCAACTTTTTCATCATCGCTTTCCTGATGACCTGCTCTGATGTTTATCCTGTAGAATTCTTCAGTGTATTCTTTCACTGACATCAGCTTTTGTCTCAAGTTATGCATCCTTCGAAATAGAGTAATTTGATAATCCATGGGTATGAATTTGGATTTTATTTTTGCAACCATTCTATCCTAGCTCTTGATTTTCTACTTGCCCTTGCAACGTCTGTCAGCCTACAGTTCATCCCACCATAGTGTTGCATGCCCTTTAAGTCTAGTAACGACATCTTTGACTTTCTTTTCTTCCTCGACATCCTCTGATCCAGGTGGATATTGGTGGCCACCCACCTATTCCACTTGGACCCCCATCATTGCTTCTTTCAATTTTTCATTTTTCGCACAATTTACTATTTTTAGCAGTTTTTTCGGGTCCTGAACTTCCGGGGCCATTTTGAGGCCCTAAACGATGTTTTTTTGGGTATGTTGTTGTTGAAAAATAGCATCTAACGATGCTATTTTGTCTCGAACGTTGTAGGCCTCAGATATATCTTTCCAACGAGCTATCATATGCCTAAAACGAAGATTGTATGCAAAAGTTACGACCCCGGGAAGTTGATGCACCAACTTACCCAAACGGGGCCCACATGACTTTTGGCGCTTCATCTCCCAGGGTTAGGTTTTTGGATGTCTAGGAATTTTGGCATTCCGATTTCTTGTAAAAGGGCCTTCAGAGCCTCATTGTAATCATCTTTTCATGGATGCGAGTAGCGGCCACATCTCTTCTCAAAGATAAGCCCAACGCCCTAGCTAGTTTATTTCCATTCTGTCTGTAAGCATATTTCAGTCATTTGTTATTAATGAAATGAAGTCTTATTTCCGCTGCATCTCTGTGTTTATGTGTATTTCTGTATTTCATTGTGTTCCTATATAAATCCAGATCAGTGGTATCAGAGCGGTCTGCTCATTCTCGATCCTTCTTTGCATGTCCCCAACGAGATCGAGGTATAAGGAGTTGGGGCTCGATCTGGTTGAACCTTTGCAAGATCAGCCTCGCAAAACCCGATGACCACCCATGGGGGAAGAAAAGAAAGATGAGGGAGAAAGAGATCCTATCAAAATGTTTCTCTAGGAGGCCCTCGAGAAACAAAGGAACGCAATGATGGACAACTTTGCCCAAATTCTTTGACTCTGGAGGTGCCACTTCTTTTAAGGTACAAGTAAACTTTCACATTCCCATATTTGACGGCCAAATAGATGCAGATGTCGTAGATAGATGGTTGAATCTGTTAGAAGGATATTTCTCGGTTCATGACTTTTCCGACCGAGAAAATATTATTTTCGCACTCCTCAAAGCCGCCCCCCATGTCAAGGACTGGTGGGAAACCTACTCGGAGCAAGAGGGCGAGGGAGAACCCTCTTTGCTCTCAGCCGCACCCACTTGGAATTCTTTTCGAGACGCCATCAAGGAACAATATTATCTCGTGGGGAGCTATGAGGACAAATACATACAATGGACTACGTTGCGGCAGCAAAGGGACCAAGATGTGCATGAGATGACAAATCCGTTTCATACCCTACGCACAAAGTTGGGTATCAAATATTTAGAGAAACATTTGGTGTTAAAGTACCGCAGTTGTTTGCACAGATACATTCAAGAGGAAATGGAGTTCCTCGACATCTCCTCACTTGGTGTGGCATACCGATATGGTGCCAAGATTGAGCAGAAGTTCAAACAGAAGAAGCGAGACTTTGGGTCTGCAAATTAGAAGCACAGGAAAGGTACTCCCGAACCGCAAAACAAAGGACCAAGCCAAGGCGGGGCAGCCCAGGACAACCTGCCAAAGCCACAAGCAAAGAACAACACCACGAAGCCAAAAAAGGACACGGGGAAGTGGTGTGAGTTCCATAAGAGATCCACTCACAACACAAGTGAGTGTTGGGCCAAGTAGTCACTGGTAGTCGAGTTGAAGGCTTCTGAATCGGATGCATGCTCCGAATCTGAATCAGAACCTGACAAGGGGAATGAAAGGGGGAAGCAGATTATCGATGCGGAGCCCAACACCACCGTTGCTACCATGAAGATCCAGAAGGAAGAACCAAAAGATCCAGAGGAGGCAGAGCGTCTCTTCCATTCCAAGATGTGGGTAAAGGGTTCCCCATTGCAGTTCATTGTCGACAACGGGAGCCAGAAGAACCTCATCTCGGTAGAGGTCATGAAGCAGTTGGGCTTGACAACCACAACACAGCCACAACCATACACCATCGGATGGTTGCACCAAGGACGGGACCTCCGCGTCAGTCAACAATGTCGCCTTCCCTACAACATCAATCCCTTCACGGATGAGGTATTATGTGACATTGCTCCTCTTGATGTTTCTGATGTATTATTAGGCAAACTATACTTGTGGAAGCGACATTCTATGTATGAGTCTAGGCCTCGTGCTGTTATTATCACTTTGGGAAATAAGTTGTACATGATACCGAAGATAGCACCGCCTGCCACCATCTCTTTAGTTACTGCAAAAAAATGCAGTAATCTCATTTCCAAAACCAGGAAATTTGTTTTCCTAATGATACGCCCTCAGGGAAAGCGGAAGACTGTGGCCATGACCTCCAGAAAAGGACCCACTGCACGAAAAAAATAGATGGATAAGGTCGTGGAGGAGTACGAGGACATCTTCACCTACCCTGCAGGGGTGCCTCTACACTGCCAGGTTAAGCACCCCATTGATTTGACCCCAGGTGTACCATTTCCCAATGGACCCATCTATCGGTGCTTTGTCCTGGAGAATGATGAAATCAAGAGGCAGATTCAGGAGCTGTTGCAGAAAGGTCACATCCAACTGAGTTCATTGCCCTGTGGGAGCTCGATCGTATTGGTGCAGAAGAAGGATGGGACTTGGAGACTCTGCATTGACTATCGGGCACTGAACAAGATCACTGTTCGGAATAGGTACCCAATCCCACGGATTGATGACCTTCTGGACCAAATCAAGGGGGGAAAATATTTCAGCAAGATCGACTTGAAGTCTGGGTATCACCAGTTACCAATCGAACCCTCTGATGTGTGGAAGAATGCATTCAAATCCAAGGAGGGCCTTTTCGAATGGTTGGTCATGCCTTTCAGGTTGAAGAATGCCCCTGCAACCTTCATGAGGCTAATGGATGACATCCTGTGGCCATTGACCAACTCATTTGTAGTGGTGTACTTGGATGACATTTTGATCTTCAGCCAGACTTGGGAAGAGCACCTCCACCATATTCGACAGGTCCTCCAAACACTGCGGCAACACAAGTTTTGTGCCAATTTGGAGAAATGCACTTTTGGCATAACCCAGGTTCAGTATCTGGGATACATTATTGATGAGTGGGGGATGCATGTGGATCCAGCAAAGATCCAAGTCATTCGGGATTGGCTAGCCCCAGCCACCCTAACAGAGCTCCACAACTTTTTAGGTCTTGCCAATTTCTATTGCAGGTTTGTGTTGGGATTCTCTCATATCACTTGGCCCTTGAGTCAAGTCACCAAGGGAGGAGCTAAAGAAAAATTCTTTTGGTTTGAATCTCAACAGAAGGTGTTCAGGGAGTTGAAACATCCCCTCTGCTCTGCACCAGTGCTCACAATACCAGACTTGCAACAACCATTTGAGATCGAGACAGATGCCTCTGACTATGCTATTGGGGCAGTCCTTACTCAACATGGGCATCTAGTGGCATATCACAGTGAGACACTTTCTGACACAGTCCGGAAGTATCCCACTTATGACAAAGAAATGTATTCCATTATGCAGGTTTGTCGACAATGGAAGCATTACATTTTGGGAAAGGAAACGATCATCCACATAGACCACTGACCCCTGCAGTTCATACAGACACAAGGGAAGTTGCAGAACAATCGCCATCAGAAGTGGTCCACATACCTGCAACAGTTTCATTTGAACATTAAGTACAAAAAATGCATCACCAATAATGTTGCAGACTTCCTTAGTCGACCACCCATCGTGGCGCTAACCACTGTGCTCAACTCTTGTGGGCACGAGACTTCTGATTGGCTACTTCTTTACACAAGTGATCCATAATTCAGCCACACATACAATACACTCTTGGAGGGTAAGCAAGTTCCCAATTTTCACCTCCAGGATGCCCTGCTTTGTCACTTGGGACACCTTTGTTTTCCTTCAAGCGAGCGTGCCAAGATGATTTGGGAGGCGCACTACAGTCGATTCACTAGGCATTTCGGGGTCAAGAAAACCGTGGCAGTACTACAAAAGTATTTCTATTGGCCGAACCTTCGACAAGATGCCGGGAAGTACATCAAGTCCTGCATTGCTTGCGCCATTACCAAACCGACCATCAAGAAGCAAGGCCTCTATACTCTGCTTCCTACTCCCAGTTGACCTTGGGAATCCATCTCTATGTATTACATGTCAGGCCTTACTTCTACTAAGCATGGCAATGACTTTGTTTTTTTGGTCATCGACCGATTCTCGAAGATGTCCATTATGATGGCCTACAAGAAGAATATCACAGCAGAAGCCATTGCTAAACTCTTCTTTGAATGAGTGTGGGTACACTTTGGGATCCCAAAGTCTATCATCTCAGATCGGGATAGTAGGTTCCTCAGTACATTTTGGTCTAGCCTCTGGTCGATGTTGGACACCAAGCTCACCCAGTCCACAACTTTCCATCAGCAAACTGATGGCCAGACAGAGGTCGTCAACTAGATGATCGTACACATTCTTCACATGTACAATTCAAAGAATCCACGCACATGGGATGAGAGCCTCCCCTATGTACAACACAGCTACAACCGGGCTCTCCATAGCTCAACTATCCATAGCCCCTTTCAAGTGGGCTTGGGATTCCAGCCACTATGTCCCATTGACATAGCCATGCCATTTGTGGCTACTCAGGAAGATTCATCTCATGTCCAGTCTGAGGCGGATAAGGAAAACAACTTCATTGAGAACATTCAACACATTCTTCAACAGGTTCATGACATCTTGGACAGAGCCAATGCTAAGTACAAGCAACGACATGATCAACATCGGGTGCCACACAACTTCCAAGTGGGCGACAAAGTGTGGCTGCATTTGCAAAAGGAGCTCCTCGCTGGACCCCACCGCAAGATTTGTTCGCTTCGATATGGGTCGTACACCCTCACCAAGGCTGTAGGGGAAAATTCCTTTGAGCTCAACATTCCACCATTCCTTGGTCTGCACCCAGTGTTCAATGTGGACCGCCTTCGGCCCTACTTTCCACCTCTACTAGACACATTCGACATGGCAGAACAACTCACACCAACAGAGTTAAATCTAGACTGCATGGAACAAGCCAAAACTGATCAGATCATGGATACATAAATCAAGCACACTCGAAAACAAAGGATACCACTTTATCGAGTTGTCAAAGCAGGCCAACTCCTTCACCAAGGCAAATGGCTCACTAGGGACCAAATTCAGCAGAAGTTTCCTCATCTCATGGAGGAACTCAATGCAATGGGGACCATTGCTTCCTAAGGGGGAAGGAATGATCCAGGTAGATATTGGTGGCCACCCACCTATTCCACTTGGACCCCCACCATTTCTTTGTTTAGTTTTTCAGTTTTTGCACATTTTACTATTTTTAGCAGTTTTTTCGGGTCCTGAATTTTCGGGGCCATTTTGAGGCCCTAAATTATATTTTTTTGGGTATGTTGTTGTCGCAAAATAGTATCTAACTATGTTATTTTTTCTATAGAGTTGTAGGCCTCGGATAGATATTTGCAACTACCTATCATACGCCTAAAATGAAGATCGTATGCAAAAGTTACGACCCCAGGAAGTTGATGCACCAACTTACCCAAATGGGGCCCACATGACTTTTGGCGCTTCATCTCCGAGGGTTAGGTTTTTGGATGTCTAGGAATTTTGGCATTCCCATTTATTGTAAAAGGGCCTTCAGAGCCTCATTGTAATCATGTTTTCACGGATGCGAGTAGCGGCCTTATTGCTTCTCAGAGATAAGCTACCAGCGCCCTAGCTAGTTTATTTCCATTCTGTCTGTAAGCATATTTCAGTCATTTGTTATTAATGAAATGAATTCTTATTTCCGCTACATCTCTGTGTTTATGTGTATTTTTGTATTTCATTGTGTTCCTACATAAATCTGGATCATCCTCATAGTCGAAGTATTTGTCTAGAGCTCTAATCCAGTCTAGAAGCTCTTCAACATCCAAGTTTTCTTCGTACACTGGAATGTCCATTTTTGCTCTGGCACCTATCCTTGCAACAGCCCTGAATAGGCGTTCATCTGCAGCATCTTCGACTGCAACTTCTTCTCCTTCGTTTCCAGCTTCATTTTCACTTTCATCCTTGTTGATATCCCCAACGCCGACTGTGCACCTCTGTGTTGTCTCCATAGCATCAAGTCTGGCATGTAATTCATGCATCAGGCATTGGCCTATCTCTTCTTCTCGGCGGCATGGTTGTAAAATTTTCCTCTTTTCTCTCTGCTACAGAAAGTGAAGAATTTGTTATGTGCTCTGATACCACACTAAAACAGACCCCCTGCCCTCAGGCTGAGATCCACACAGGATATTCACTAAAACCACGCCAAGGGTTAATCAAACCCTTTGTTTGAGCCACAAAGGACTTCGGGTTTCGAGAGTTGGAGAGTCCCGATATATCCCCACATCTCTTGACAAATGTCGAAATGCGAATTGTCAATGAGGGTTGACCGCTCCAACGCACACCACCTGTTGCCACTAAATTCGGCTTTTCGGGACTTGAGAAAATGACCCAACAATCTTTCCTCTTGCCTTATGATTCCCCGAATTCTGAAATGTCGGAATGTGGAAATGGGTTCAATGTCCCATGGAATGTGCGATCGATGGCCTTTCGGGACCCCATGTACCAGAAGCTCGTGATTCTCGATCCCAACTCACTTACCGCACCAATTCCCGAATTCCGAAATAGTGACCCTTTTTCGGGATTTCATGTACCGGGGGCTTGAAACTCTCGGTTCCAAAAATCACTTGTCTCCTCTACTTCCCGGACCCCAAAATGTTGAAATGTCGAGATTCCATTCCAAAGACACTTCGCATTTCACGGCTTCGAGGTTTTTCAGTGCAAAGCGCCCCGGCTCCTTGTCATTAGGGGTTATGAAATGTCGAAATGTCGATGTTTCTCACTAAAGGCATGTCGTGTTTCGCGACTTCAGGGGTTTCAATGCTAAGGGTCCCGATCCTTTGTCATCAAAATTTTTGGTATGTCGAACCCTGAAATACTGAAATTTCACCCATAGCAATCCTTTTTGCGATTCAGGTTTTAGAGTGACCAAGGATTTTGGTCTGCACTCCGAACTTATGGATCCCAAATTTCTGAAATGATCTGGCGACTCTAACTGATCATGATCAATGGTCCATGTTGATTCTTGCTATCAGGGTGGTGGATTCGTCCAACTCCTAACCACCTTACAACTTCTTTGGATCCTACGGTCCTCGTGACTTCGTGAGTTCTCCACAGATAATTCTGACCACCAAATGCACTCCTCAATGACACATGTCCAAATGGCTCGGTGTTCTCCCTCCTGAAATTGACTTCTATGAGATGACTTCGATGTCTGTCTCCCCTTCGAGAACTTCAAAGGTGTTATCCTTCCTGAGATTTCACTTGTAAACTCCAGCTCCCCAAAAGGATCCCTTCTCGTACCCTTTGCGACAAATCTTCAAATAACCTCTGGTTATTTGAGTCTCCGACCCTGTGCACTCTTTGCAGCAGTGGTCCTCTCAATCTTCTTTCTGGATTTATAAAATCCAAGGCTTCAATTGGCCTGCACACACCTTGCACGGCTTTGTGCTTCACCTGCACTTCAGCTGATATGAGAACAATGATATCTCTCCTGAGCTTTCTGAGATAAAACTCATCCCTCATCAACGCACACCTTGCAGACGTTCATTGCACTCCTTATAGGAATTCTCAGGAAGAGAAACAATTGAAACTCATTCTTCTCCTCTCTCAGACTTCATACGCTCAACATGAAATCATACACACAATGCAACATTGAAACAAATGTATAACAGAGAAACAAATCAACTGTAAACATACCATTCAACAAATGTAAACAGTAAGCATCACAACACCATGAAAATTGAGTCAAAGCTTCATATATTAACTCAAGTGCTCTTGTACATGGGTTCTTCTCTATATCTCTCAGCTACAGCTCTACAGCTTATGAATTCTGAATGATCATCCTAAAATATTACAATGATACAAGGGTGAGGGTGTCAATATTCGTTTTCCCTCCTATGCTTCTAAACTGTCTAATCTAACATTCATACCTACCTAATTTACATTAACAGACTTAAATTCCTAATACATCTGGCATATGAGAGTAATCTCTCTAGATATGTTCATATCTCCAAGACATAAATGTAAGTACGCTTCTCCTAGTTATTACATTAATGCTTCAAATTTCAAAATTCAAAACATTTTCATAAAAACGTGCTCTTTTTGCATCCACGTGTTCAGTTGTTCCTTTGGCTAGGTGCGTGCTTTGGCTTTGTACGATGATCCTGCATCACTAGCGTACCAAGAAAGAATAACCAAAGGCCAAGCAAAAATTCCAAACCATAACAAAGAGAAAGTCCAAGACAAAACCAAAATGCCAGTTGCATAACTCCAACTGTAGCTGCAGTTCCTCTCCAAACTTGCGCACCACTGGTCTTATGCAGTTGTGAGATTGTATGTACAAATGAGCTCTAGAGACCTTTATTTATACTGCTCCAAGTCACTTAATGGGGCCGACTTCTCTTCTTGGAGGCTAATAACTTAATATTAATAATTCTCTTGAGCTGACTTGTCTTCTAGAGTTATTATCCAACATTTTAGGATTTCTCTTGCTTTCCATAATATTCTAGTCTTGTTAAGGTTACACATGGAGGTTAATACCTCCCGCAAATACTATAATATCAACAATACCTCCTAGATAGGGAGGTATTAAAGGTGATGGTATTGAGCACAAACACAACATTCAACCGATAGCATCATCATAGCCACATAGGATATCTCATGATTAAATCATGAGCACCATCATCACTATCAGTATCATTTGATAAAATCAACTACATCATCTCTTGAAGCCATACTCTATCTAGGTGATCGGGCATGATGTTGAATAAGTCACTCACTCCATAGAGTTATACAAGAACCATTCTTCTAATATGGACATATGTCTTAGAAGAATAATTGTTCCAATAGATGATGGAAGCCCCGCCATGGGCTACATAGACTATTATTCTAATTTGGACATACATCCTAGAAGAATGAATCTCCTGGACCATTTTCCATAGAGAGAATGTCTGTCCATCAGCTTATTGACTATCCATTTGGTTGGTAATCATCTCTAACACTAGTGATAGTCTTCAATCATAACAATTTCATTTAATAGAACACAACTATTTCTATCCATAGTAGTACACAACTAATATCTAGTGGTACAAAACCACACCATGTAGCACATGGCTACTAACCAGTGACACATCATCACAACTAGTGGAACACATCCACCACAGAGGAATACAACTATTTTCCAGAGACATGCAGTCTCCACAACAGTCATATCATTTGATATCAACTTGCATAACAATATCATGATACAACTGAGTCATTTGGGCCATTCCTTCACTCACATCTATGAGATCTGAAAGAGCATCTTCCCTCGTAAAGTAAAACATCAACCATGGTCTATATAGACTATTCTTCCAAGCACATAATAATAATTGTCCCTAATTTCTAAGCATGGACCATTCACCTAAATGGGTCATTCCTCCGACACTAATCATAGTGAAACCTAGAGAGAATGACTCTTCCCTAGGGAAGGAATGTCCCTGATTGTTGAACTTGGACCATTTACCTAACTGGGCCATTCCTCCGACACTAATCACAGTGCATCTTGGAGAGAATGAGTCTGCCCTAGGGAATGATTGTCTAGACCATTTCCTATGGAAATGACTGTCCTACACCAACCTCCAAAATAGACCATTCTTTGAAACTACTCACAACTGTAAACTTCGAAAGAATGACTGCTCGACGAGGTGGACCATTCTACTTGAACACTACTCAGAGTGACTCCCAAGAAGAATTTTTTTCCTAGACCATTCCCCCACACTAGACATAAGGGGAATCAATGTATATGGTACATAAAAAATCTATCGGGCCATTTTCATTACAAAAATGACTGTCTGATCTAGACCATTTTCTGCACTAGAAAAATGCATGTCAATCAGAAATCTTGAACCACTTTCTGAACTGGAAAGGAATTGTCCATCTTGGACCATTTTTTGAACTAGAAAATGATTGTCCATAAATCAATAGCATATCAACGCTCCCTCCCAACCTCGGAGTAATCACTTCCTTTTCCAATAAGGAAGTCATCTCCAAGAGTCCCAACTTGTCTCTTAAGTACACAAACTTTTCATCTTGGACAAAGGATTTACCAAAATATCTTCTATCTGCTCATATATGGAGATATATTGGAGAACCACTTCTCTCTTCTGGAATTTATCACAGAGAATATAATGCTTGATATTAATGTACTTCGGTGGAGCCACATTGCTTCTTTACAAACATCACAAGATGCAATATACTCTGCTTCTGTATTGTTGACTGCAACATCATGGAAAATCTCAAATTGAAACATATCCAAGTAGCACTTCTTCTTTCATCTGCACTCCCTGCGCAATCTGAATCGATAAATTCATGTAGTTGTATTTCATAGTTTAAACGTCCCACAAAACAAATATCCTACTGAGTATTCTCCAAATAATTTAACGATCCAATCAAATGTCAATACATAGATGGATCTACTGGATTAGAGTCTCTTAAACTTCTTCATATATGGTATCATGGGAGTTTTCCATGGATTTGCAATCCATCATCCAGGACTTCTGAGTAACCATTATGAAACAATTACTATGTCATAGGAATTTTTCTCCATGCTTATGCTATATATGAGATACTCTGCATCAAGTTTCTTGAATCCATACAAGGTCCTCTTCCATTTTCATACATGGGTCTCTCTCTTTCTCAATTTTCTTTATTGGGAAGAACAATATTTTACACATAAATTTCAATCCATGCATACTGCAAGAGGTGTGTCTGGTTTACTGGAACAAGTTGTCATCATAATATTCTCCCTCCTTCTGGAATAACCTCTAGTTATAAATCTTGCAATGCTTCCATTCATAAGTCTTTTTCACACTTTCTTACATACATTGTTCTTCATCACAACTTCCATTTATTCTTCTTGATTGCTCCTAGTGGGTTCAAACCAAGCTGGTAGTCTTAGGATTCTCAGTATAATAACTGGTTATTTTGTATTTTCTTTCTTTCTTGGAATCTTTATTTTCTTCCTCATGTTCCTCCTTAGTTTTTGGGTCCATGGAGTCTTCTATAGATTCCATTCCCTTCCTTTGTGAATATTCCAAATTATTCCTTTCATCATAGGAACATGGATGTAGATGGACAACCAAGGATACTTAAAGATTTTTCGAAGAAAAACTTCTTCTAGAGTCAAACTGAACACCTATTTCTTATCACGGCTACTACTTTCAATGGGGAAGATGGACATGTACTTTATAATATTCTCATATTATTCAATGGATCATATCATTTAGTAGTATCTCCCTCCTAATCATGGCTTCATGCCTGAATGCATTCTCTTCTTTTGGAATTATGCAATCAGCTCCCTCCATCTAAGAGATTCCATGCTTCCATCTACATCCTTATTGCCTTATGAAAAGTTTCACAAGTCTTATTCTAATTTCCTCTTGATTACTGAATTATTTCTGGTCTCTTTAAGTTTGATTATGATTCTATCCCATCTGGCAGTTGTTACTTATATAATGTCTTCCACAGGAATTGTCACCAAATATTCTCAATATACTTCATCCTTTTCATGTGTATTGTAGTCATTTTAATAGCAACCCTTATCTTGTTATTCTTCCATAGGTATTGTTTCACTGACCATGTTTTATTCTAAGAAATAGATATGCATGATATGTACAGAAACTATGTAAACATGGTTTTTACAAGAACCATTATATAGAAGAATATCATTACCTTGACTAGAAGAAGAAGTTTGTTTTATCCTACTTGCATTTCTTTGAGGTTTCCCTTTCTTCGGAAACTATTGCTTCGTCTGTTTCCTTCCTTTTCTTTATCTCAGGACAATGGTTCCTATAGTGACCATATTTTCGACAGTTGAAGAATTGTATTTTTGACATATCCTTTTCTTGATTTGGTTTCTTCCTTAAGACAAACTTCCTCTTATTCATGAAATTATTTAATTTTGTTGTGAAGGCTTGATCATCATATTTATTTTGGGATTTCTCTTTTGCACTAATCCTTTATTCTTCTTGTGCAGAACAAGTCCAAATTTCTTCAGATGTGGGATACTCCTTTCTTGTGTTCATGCTTGTAGAAAATGCATCCCATGTCTTGGGAAGGCCATTGAGTATTATATTTACTAGTTCCTTTTCTGAAATGATTTCTTCAATAGCTTGTATTTGATCTCTTAACTGAGAGATTATTACAAAGTATGATTTTAAGTTGTCATCTTCATTCATTTTCATGTCACAGAGCTCATTCTTCATACTCATTACTTGTCCAATGTTTCTGACTGAGAAGAGGTTAGTTAGGGCATCATACATCTTCTTATATGAATAAAGATGAGAGATGTAGGGTATCAAGTGGTATTTTACAGAGTCCACTATGATACTCATAGCATTGATGTCATTGTCCTTGAACTTCTCCATAATTGCAACGTCCTAAGGTTCCTTCTCTTTCCTACTTCAAACTGTGGTTCCATGATCTTTCCTTTCACAATATCCAACACTTTATTCTTGGAAAGGATGAGTTCAATCCTTGTCTTCCATGCTCAGAAGTTAGAAGTCCCTTCTAACTTTTTTTCTGACTTCATAGAGTAAGTCATGATTTCTTTGACTTTGACTTGGTCAACCTTTAACTTTGACCAAAAACACAAAATTGATGCCTTGGCTTACTAAGAGTACCAGGAGGTGTTCTAGAATAGGCCACACTAGGATATCCAAGAATTAGGTCAAGCACTTCACTTAAGGTTCCTTAACAAGAGGGTTAGGGTTTCATTGTTGTAGAAAAACTTTGAGTGTAACTTCAACTGTAACTGAGAAAATCCTCCTAGTCTATCTTCCAGTGGTTAGACTGTTCAGAGATAGTGTGGGCCCATGACCTGTTAGAAACATAGGTGTGCTCATTTCACCATAGAGAATATAGCAATACTATCACCCAACCATAGGCACAAATGCCACCCTCGATCACCTTAACCTTGATAGACAAAATAATTCTGGAAGCAATCCAATATCCAACCAAGGTAGCTCACCATTCTCCAAGGCTAGCACACCAAGAAAGAATAACCAAAGGCCAAGAAGAAATTCCAAACCATAACCAAAAGAAAGTCCAAGACAAAACTGAAATTCCAGTTGCAGCAGCTGCAACTGCAACTATAGTTCCTCTCCAAACTTGCGCACTAGTCTTATGCAATTGTGAGAGTGTGTGTACAAATGATCTCTAGAGCCCTATATTTATACTTCTCCAAGTCACTTAATTGGGATGACTTCTCTTCCTGGAGGCTAATAACTTAATATTAATTATATCTTGAGATGACTTGTCTTCTAGGTTTATTATCCAATGTTTTAGGGTTTATGTTGCCTCCCGAAATATTCTAGTCTTGTCAAGGTTACACATGGAGGTTAATACCTCTCGCAACTACCATAATATCAACAGTATGTTGGTTTGATATCTGATGCATCATATCAGTTACAATGTGCAAAAGTAAGTCTATATCCTTATGAGGTTCTGGAACTTGCTTGAGGCATGACTTGGTAAGGTTTGGCATATGCTCTCTTGGAAGTATGGTATATGTTGTAGATCTATTGAAGGACATTGCACGTGCAAGTTTGAGTGTTATTGGTATGGTTTTTTTTATGGTTATTTCTTGTTATGGTATGATGTATGCTTGAGGCATACTTGGCATGATTGGATATGGTATATGTTTTATAGTTGGATGAATGAGAAACATTCTTATGTATGGTACATATCTGATGACATGGTATATGACACAAGTTGTAAATGGTTTATGTTCTAGTTCATATTTCATTGTTGATGTATCTCTTGATTCATGATAGTTGCATGTATTTTGGTATAACTTGATGTATGGTATGGCACAATTTTTTTATGATCAATGATTGATGAGCATAGACAGAAGGACTAGACAATGACAAATACTAAAACAATGGCACAAACAGAGAAACAGAAACAGTGACAGAGAATTTGGGAAGGTTTGAAGTAGTATTCTAGTTGCAGTGGAGAGAGGCACATGCATACATGAGTTGCAGTTAAGAAATACATTGATACCCGCATGTTGCAGTATATACAAGTTGCATACCTATAGAAAAGACTTGACATATTGTTTTTTGTCTACAACCTAGGTCTTGTACTTGGGGATTGGATTCCTCACATCTCAGTTGGTGTCGATATATGCAAGTTGAGTCATGTATTGAGAGTTGGTTCTCTTTTGGGTTTTTTTGCTCTTTTCAGTTGATGTTGATAAAACCTAGAGATTGTAGTCTCATGTAACACAAAATACATAAATTTACACATATATGGATTTCTTTGTGTTTATTATGGTGATGGATTATAATTGTCTATTATTGATGAATGTTGTTGAACATGGAAGTAGCTAAGTACAAATGAATAATATGTTTGAAGTGGTTTCTAACTAAAGTTTTGAAAGAAGTGGAAAAATATACCTACACTGATTCACCCCCCCTCCCCTCTCAGTGTGGTCAGTGTGTCCAACAAATAATACAAAATATTATAATTTAAAAAAATAAATAAAATAACTAATTTTGCATGAGAGGGTGTCACCTCTCTCAAGGCCTATAAATACATAAGGACCCCATGGTATGAGGGGGGGGGAACAAAAGGGAAGTAACTAGATATTTTCGAAATAATTCTAAAAATTCTAAACTAGATATATAGGTTAGCTTGACCTGGTTGAGTAAGATATGAGTGGTGTTGGAAGGAAGAGAAGATTATATTATTCCCTAATCACTCTTCCTTAATTTTCCTATTATCTCTCTATTGTTTCCTTTGGGTATTGTTTGTGAGCTCTTACATCTCGGGGATTCAAGGGGAGAATAAATTGTCCCTAGATAAGGTTGGGTGGTGAGTTGGATGGTCTACTAAGTTGGAAAGTGGAGCACTACAAAGTTTGTATGCACTTATTGCAGTAAGATAATCAGTTGGTTTCAAGTTTGAGTTGCAACAAAATTTATTTGTAGTTGTTGCAGAGAATTGATTAGTAAGTTTCAAGAAAAAATTCAATTGTTTAACTTTGATATTTTCTGTTATTTTATAAATTTGGAATTTTTTCTAATTACACCATGATTAGTAGCTGAAAACATAACATATAGGTTAATTATTGATTTATGGACAAAGTTTTTTCTAGCTAACATTTTAGGAATATGGACAATTGTATGGCATTGTGGAAGAAATATTATCTATGGTTAAATAAAAAGGATATGTCATTGAAGCTAAAAAATATTATTTTCTATTTCTTTTATTTCTTCTCCTCATTCTATATATTTCTTCATAGAAGTGGAAGTTAAAAAAAAGGCTTGCAAGAGGGTTCAAAAAATATGGTTAAGGGATTTAAATATTTTTATTTATGTTGATCATAGAAATTATTTTTAACATGCATATGCCTTATTGTGTTGTATTGAAGTTTGTTGGTGATTGTAGGTGTTACCGTGTCTGCCATATATTAGATTATTTATGTAAATATATTTATGGGATTTAAATAAATATGGTTTTGGAATGTTTATGTTTTGGTTCATTGAAAACATAGGGGTAATATGTACCAAAAGGACCTATTGCCCCCATTTTGAGCTCATAATTTATGTTTTTAGAACCTGAATCGTTAATATGGGGAATTTACATAATTTCCTTATACACCCTAAAAATTGTATTATTGTTTGTTAAGGAACGATGTAGTTATTCTTTTTCACCTCTATTATGTCTCTCCCTTTTCTTTCCTTCATCCATGAAAACCCCCCTTCGCGTTTTCTATTTTTCTTTATTTGTTCTTGGAAGCCGCAAACTGCACCAACATGTGTTACAACACTGGTGTTGCAACATCATGATTTACAACACAGGTGTTGCAACAACAATTGTTACAACACTAGTGCTGCAGCATTGTGATTTACAACACATGTGTTGCAACAATAGGTGTTGGAACAATAGGTGTTACAACACTAGTGTTGCAACAACATGATTTTCAACATAGGTGTTGCACCAATGGGTGTTGCAACAACGAGTGTTGTATCAATGAGTTTTGCAGCAACAAATGTTGCAGCACTAGTGTTGCAACAACAAGATTTACAATTTTGGTGTTACAACAATGGGAGTTGTAACATTTATTTCACCCTTCAATTTACTAGCTTGAAAATGAAATATTTTTGGTTGATGTGGATTTATTAAGGCTAAATATGTTCTTGCATCAATATGGTTGTAGGTGTATTGTATGAAAAGTGTTTGGTTAAATGCCTCAATGGCTATAGGTTTGTATGCATGCAAGGAGTTTAATTAAAGGATTTTATGTCTTTAGAGTTTTTTTACAAAGTTCTTGATTAAATGTCTCAATAGTTTTAGAGTTTGTAAGTATACAAAGTGATTGATTAAGTTCCCCAGTAGTTTTAAATGTTGCATGTATGAAAGTGTTTTAATACCTCTTTAGTTACAGCTTGCATGCATATGGATTTGATTATGTACCTCTTGGTTGTACAAGTTTGAGCTCTACACTTGTTTATAAAACAATCCATGTAATTTTTATGATGAAGTTAAAATGCATTTGTATATGTGTATATTTTGAATTAAAGTGGGAGGTTTCAAAATATTGTGTGCATGATTGTAGGAAACAATATGTTCATAGAACATATTTGGAAATGGTTTAAGAGAGTGTGTTTATGTAGATAGATACATAATTATAAACACAACTATAATTACATGATGGATTAATTAATGTGGATTTTTTTAACATATTTTTTTTTTAATGTATATTGAGTTTAGTCTCTTATGTAAGTATGGTGGGACCTTACATTTTTTTACTCATCTTGAATTCAAATTTAAACAAGTCATGTTGGAATTTTCACTATAACTTTATTTCGTGGAGGTTTCCGATAGTAAAATTTTGTGGAGATTGAGGATACATATCAAATTATGTCTAGTCCAAATTTTCGGTTCTTTTTCATTATATTTTCAGATGTATATTTTGTGGAAGTTTGGGTTTGTGACTAGTCTTGAAATTAGTCTCAAACGAGTCATCTTTTTGTCTTCACTATAAAAACATTTTGGTGAAGTTTTAGAATCTGTATTTTTTAGAATCCTAAGAAGACATAGCTAATCACCTCAGGAAAAAAAATTAGAACTTGAATCATTCTAATATGAAAGATATATGTTGTGGAAGTCGGGGATTTTTTCTAATCCTAAAATTAGTCTTAAACAAGTCATTTTAGTATTTGTGATATAACTTTTTATCAGTGAAGATTCATACTATGAAGTTTTCAGGAGTTTAAGAAGTCATATCAGAGTAATACATGACATAATTTTAGACTCGGAATGGTTCAAAGTTCATATATATATATATATATATATATATATATATATATATATATACAAAGGTAATCCATCCAGACATACTCCAAATTAAGGGTTTGAAAGGTACACAACTTACAATTGACATAGATTTTTATTGGAAGATATAATTTTGGTGGTTCAAAATTTGTGATAAAGAGGAAAAAAGAGGATAATTATTTTTTTCTCTCATGGAAAATGTTTCTACAGGAAATAATATTGGTACTCCTCATAAAAAATCAAACATGGAACCCAAAGAAAGTGAAGACTTAGAAAACAAGCTAAACCAATTGAAGAACCAAGTTGATGAAATGAATGCTAGTATGTTGAAACCAATGGATGTATCGACACATTCTTGAGAATACCTTAAAAAGGAAATGAATGAAAATAGGGAACATATATAAAACAAAATGAATGAAAATTGGGAACATACTGAGAAGAGGAAGAATGAAAATCAGGAACATATGGAAAAGAGGATGAATGAATGTGTTGTTAAACACCCTAGATGAGATATTCCCTAAAGGTGATAACAAGATGGTTGGAAATCATGAAAATAAGGACAACAAGGTTTTTGAGACTCAATCACATATGGGGAGTATTTTGTCACTTTTGGAGAGCACAAATTCTAAATCTCAAGATCATGATCATTCATTACTCCAAGATCCACATCATCAAAGCTTCATATCGGCACCAAGGAACTACTTCAATATGAAGATCGATATGAGGAATTTTGATGGTAAATATCCTATAACATGGATATTACAAATGGAGAAATATTTTGATCTACATCAAGTGCCACAATTACAAAAGGTACCTATTGCATCCTTATATTTAGAAAATGATCAATTTGTTTTGTATTAATGGCTTTGTTAAAGAAAATATAATTCTATTATATATTGGTCCATTTTTATAGATGAATTGGTATCACATTATGGGGATATTAAGGGTAATACATTCTTTAGTCGATTGATAAATCTTTGGCAAAAAGGTCCAATTACAAAACACATTCAGCAATTCCAAAAGCTTAGTCTTAGGTTAAAGAACACTCCCAAGGATAATTTGTTAGATCTCTTTATGGGAACTCTAAATGAGAAAATTCAATATGAGGTGCATCTCTTCGAACCTAAATCCCTAGATCAAGCTTTCAGTATGGAAAGAATAGTGGGAAAAAAAATATGGATAACAAAAGGGTGGCCTCTAATAGCTATAGAGAGAACCATGTTCCCTCTCCTAGCCTCAATCAACTGAAAAAGTTGACACCTCAACAAATGGATGAAATAAGATAAAAGGGACTATGTTTCAATGCATAAATGTGGTGAGAACAAATTATTATACATATCTTGTGAAGAGGAAGAAGATCAAGAATTGGAACCATCTATATCTAGAAGATACTACTCCAATGATATATTTTCAAGTGTCACACACCCGACCCCCTAAGTATCCTTTTAATGGATGGGGGTATAATTTTTCACCTTCCTACAACTTCTGTGAGTTTCTTGAATAAGGGCATCATTTCCTTCTGCTCTCCGAGAGCTTTCCAATGACCATGAACTCATACAGAAATGATTCCTAAGTCAAAATTTATGGCTCCTTGAACTTCTTAGGGTATCGTTTGTCAAAGGCCATGTGGCACCCACGTGTTTCCACCTCATTTGTATCATCATACATGGAATTGGCACGACCTAGTTCATCATCCTCTAGAGATTATGTGGCCAAATAGCCATGATGTATGTTCCCTATCCAACTGAGGTTGAACACCACACATATGTTGTAAGATTGGTTGTTGTCATTGATGTCAACCCTAGTCATGGGTTTTGGACCACAAGATTGATGAAGGTATTTGGACATGAAGGGAAATGCACATGAAGATACAACACCCATGGATGGATATTATACATCATGTTGTTTCCGGTGGTATGTGGCACGTCACGTGGATCCTCATGGTTGAGGAGAAATGAATTTTTGAAGATGATACATGTAGGCCCCGAAGATAATTAAAGAACAGAATTACAAAATAAGAAAGTGTCAGGTTGGCCCTAATGTTAAAAGGAAGTGACATAAATGGTATAAATAAATATAATTATACATTCATTTGATACACAATTCGAATTTAAGAGGAAATCAAAAGTAAAGAAGGCTAGATTTCAAGGGAGGATGAAGTCTTTTGGTGATGTGTTCTAAGGTATGTTATTTTCAGGTCATCTTACCATTTTCTCTATAACCTTTTTTTCTAGAACGATTCAAATGGTGAAATTGCTATGGTATTGAGAATACATATCAAGGTACCCATGGTAAACATTTCAGCTCTTTATTCGCTATAATTATGGAGATACACTCTATGGAAGATAGGGTTTTTGACCAGTTTTGAAGCTAGTCAATAAACAAGTGTTCCAGGTAAAAAAGTAATAAATTATTCATAGATAATCCAAATGAAGTGGGACAAATTGAATTGGAAAGAGTATTTATTTTAGTTTTGTTTGTGCAAGTTTCAAAATCTGATGTTAAATATTGAGCGTGAGGAATTATGTACAAGTTCGGTCTCCTGAATAAACCAGAATTGAACAAAGTCTACCATTCTCTCTATAACTTATTTTTGGGTGGAAGGAAGGGGAAATGATGGAGAGTTAAATCCTCTCTTGATATTGGAGTATTGTATCTTCCTCTTGGATTTCTATCCATCCCTTTACATTTGGAAGCTGAAGCTACCTTTGGAAGTCATTACTTCCTTTAAACAATAACTATTGATTATTTATCATATATTGTGCATGATGTATTGTGGTGTATTGGTCTAACTATTATACTATTGTTCATTTCTCATTGGATATAGTTGAATGGTTTAAGTATAAGTTGAAAAAGTTTTTAAATTGTACTTGATACTGATTCACCCCCCTCTCAGTATTAACAATTGGTATTAGAGTAGGTTGCCTTCAGAACAGTTTAACCACTAGAAGGAAAATCCTGAGCAGAGATGGATGACCATGACCACATTTCAAATGGGATTCAAAAATTTGATGGAAGAAATTATGCATACTAGAGTGATGGAGTGAAAACTTACCTAACAGATTTGGGGGTAGAAATTTGGTACTCAGTTGTAAATGGCTATGTAATCCCAAATAATGCTCCAACCCATCCAAATGAGAAGAAGCTTATGAGTTGTAATTCAAAATCCAGACATGGTATTCTAGCAGAATTGGCACCAACTATTTCTAGCAAAGTGATGAGTTGCAGCACTGCTAAAGAGGTATGGGACAAACTCAAGAGTATCTACGAAGATGATCCAAAAGTTAAGTAGGTCAAGCTTCAACGACATAGAGTAGAATTTGAAAATTTGAAGATGAGTGAAAAGAAAGATATTGAAACCTATCTTCTTAGAGTTGATGAAGTTGTTAATGCTATCAGAGGATTAGGTGAAAAGATCAATGAATCGTTGGTTGTACAAAAAGTGTTGAGATCACTTCTCTTGAAGTATGATTCTAAGGTCTTCGCCATTGAAGAAACTAGGGACTTGACCAAAATGACAATGGATGAATTACATGGGTCTCTTATAGCATATGAAATGAGAATAGGTATAGAAAGTGACCAACCAAACAATGAATAAACCTTTAAAGCCATAAAAAAGACAAAAGAAAAGGATAACGACCTTGATGAAGAAATAGCAAATTTTGTAAGAAGGTTTCAGAAGGGAAGTGGAAGATACAAAGGTAAGTCTCCTCTCAAATGATTTAACTATGGTAGAATAGGACATATTGTTGAAAACTACTACTATAAAAAGAGAAGTCTCAATAATTAAAAGATATTCTACTCCAAGGATGATGACATCTCCGCAGATGAGAGTGATGAAGAAGATAATGATGGAGGAGAAGTCCTCTTCATAACCCAAGAAACCCAGGATGATGATCACAAGAATTCTAAAGAAGAATAAATCATTTGTGAAGAAGATTCAGATGAAGAAACCAACCTTGATTCC
>ML778465.1:919092-942418 GCA_009831015.1 Picea engelmannii
ACCATTAATAGCTTGAAGGAACAATTAGAAGATTATGAGAAATTGAAAGAAGAATTGGATCACACAAAAGGGGAGCTACTATTGACAACAAAAAAGTTGAAGAAGTTCGAAAAAAACATTGAAAAATTAGATGAGATCCTTAGCAATCAAAGATCTCCAAATGACATGATAGGACTAGGATACAATGACAGTTTGATGACAACAAAACAAGAGAAGGAAGATGAAAATGATGAAACCAACACTCCAGAACAAGTTGAACAACAAGATAAAAGACTAGAATTCAGAAGGAATGAGACATCAAGAAGATCCTCTCCAATCAGGTATGAAAGAAATCATTATGAAGAAAACTACAGAAGAATAGATCGTGAACCCAGATGGACCACACCACAAAGAAGATCACTTACTTCGAGGTATCAAAATTTATTTCTTGGACATTGTTATACTTGTGGAAATTTTGGACACAAGGCAATCGATTGTAGAATCAATGAGAGGAATAAATATGCAAGCTACATGAATGGTGAAAATAGTAGATATGGAAATTTTCATAGACCTATCAACATAAATTATAATCCATTTGACCCATTAATGGATCAAAATATTGTATGTTACAAGTGCAATAATATTGTTCATAAAGCATGAGATTGCAGAGAGATGAAGGAAGATAATCATATGCCAAATGTTTGTATACCAACTACAACATGGAAAAGGAAAGAAATTCCACAAAATGAAAACTGTCAAATAACATTGGTTGCTAAAGAATGCAAAGAAGAAGATGAATGGTTCATAGACAATGGGTGCTCACCTCATATGACTGGAGATCAAAGCAAATTTGTCAGCTTGAAGAAAAAGGGTGGAAATGTTACATTTGGAGATGACTCATCTACTAAAATACTTGGAAAAGGAATTGTAAATCTTGGAAGTGAAAATGTAAAAGAAGGAAAAGTAATATTGGTTGAATATCTGAAGCATAATCTCCTCAGTGTTAGCAAAATATGTGATCAAGGATACACTCTTATGTTTGACTCTTGAAAATGTAAAATCAGAGAAAATAACTCAGGAAGATTGGTTGCAATTGCAACAAGAAGACCGAACAACATATACATCCTAGGCATGAAGAAGAGAGAGAATACAAAAGCCACACAAAAGGATTCCAAGGAAGAAAAAGTCCCAAAGACCAAAAATAAGGATGAAGTATTATTGAGTGCCATATGTTCAGGGGGAGCAGCCCTAAAGAAGAGAGTTACCTTTTGCCATTAAACTCAGGGGAAGAAGCCCTACCCTTTTCCATTGATTTCAAAGGGGGAGAGAAATTGGGATCATGATGATAGGGGTAGCATGAGTGTTTCCATCAATGACAAAGGGGGAGATTGTTGTAAGATTGGTTGTTGTCGTTGATGTAAACCCTAGTCATGGGTTTTGGACCACAATATTGATGAAGGTATTTGGACATGAAGGACAATGCACATGCATATACAACACTCATGGATGGATAGTATACATCATGTTTTTTCTGGTGGTATTTGGCACGTCACGTGGATCCTCATGGTTGAGGAGAAATGAATTTTTAAAGATGATACATGTAGGCCTTGAAGATAATTAAAGAGCAGAATTACAAAATAAGAAAGTGTCAGGTCGTCCCTAATGCTAAAAGGAAGTGACATAAATGGTATAAATAAATATAATTATACATTCATTTGATAGACAAGTCAAATTTCATAGGAAAACAAAAGTAAAGAAGGCCATATTTCAAGGGAGGATGAAGTCTTTTGGTGATGTGTTCTAAGGTATGTTATTTTTAGGTTATCTTACCATTTTTGCTATAAATTTTTTTCTAGAACGATTCGGATGGTGAAATTGCTATGGTATTGAGAAGACATATCAAGGTACATGTGGTAAAATTTTCAACTCTTTCTCTGCTACAATTATGGAGATACAATCTATGGAAGATAGGGTTTTTGACCTGTCTTGAAGCTAGTTAATAAATAGGTGTTCCGGGTAAAACAGTCATAAATTCTTCATAGAGAATCCAAATGAAGTGGGACAAATTGAATTGGAAATAGTACAGACTGTAGTTTCTTGTGTGCTAGTTTCATAATCTAATGTTAAATATTGAGCGTGGGGCATTCTGTACAAGTTTGGTCTCTTGAATAAACCAGAATTGAACAAAGTCTACTATTCTCTCTATAACTTATTTTTGTGTGGAAGGAAGGGGAAACGATGGAGAGTTAAATCCTCTCTTTATATTGGAGGATTGTATCTTCCTCTTCGAGGTTTATCCCTCCCTTTACATTTGGAATCTGTAGCTACCTTTGGAAGTCATTACTTCCTTTGAACAATAACTATTGATTATTTCTCATATATTGTGCTTGGTGTATTGTGGTGTATTGGTGTAACTCTTATACTATTGTTCATTTCTCATTAGATATAGTTGAATGGTTTAAGTATAATTTGAAAAAGGTTTTAAAGTGTACTTGATACCGATTCACCCCCCTCTCAGTATCAACAACATAGGGATTTCGATGCTTTGACGCTTAACACACCTTCCTACATCCTCAAATATCTCGAAGTCCCAAAGTTCTAGAGTTCCAAAGTTATATAAATCCCTCCATGTACTCCAACCTTCGGTACTTCAACATCTTACCTGTGCACCAACATGTCAAATCTCCTAGAGTCCTGAAGTCTTGAAGTTTTGAAGTTCTTGACTCCCGAAGTAATACTTCACCGAATTACTTACATTGTCCTTCCACTAGTTTATCGAACAATTGGGAAGGGTGTCTAATGGATCCTTAGATCAATGCATCACATTTCTCCTGAATTATTCCCCACGATCTAATAGTTGGCAAGATTTCACCACTTTAGGAATTTGGTGACTTCACATCCCTTACAGGTCTTAACCCATTTAAGTATTGAAGGCTTACCTACTGGAAAGGTCATAAAGCTGGAATGATTGCCTACTTTCGGTTGATGTTATATATTACTCTATCCTTCCACTATCCTAGATCTAACAGTCGAGAAGGGTCCCAGAGGATCCTTAGATCTACATCTCGTTTTATTTAGTGAATTCAACATTCGTGGATTATGTCCATCTAACTCCTTTTCACCCCAAGAGTAGGTCAACGTCAAATTGTACCATAGTATATATCCAACGGTCAAGAAATATCTCAATGTTTTTTGGATCGTCGACTCGCGTAACTTCGCAGTTGAAAAGTTGATCAGGGTTTAACAACAGGACAGATCCTATGATAATAGGTAAGGGACTACCAATTACTGATCAAACCATCTGGTTACAATTTCGACAGGTTACCTTCAGAGGAATTTGAATGTTGTGAGGGTTCAACATCCTGGAGCTCCGAACCTCCGAAGTCCCAAAGCCCAGAAGGCTTAGCTCCCTTTTTTTGTAGTGCAGTGTTTGAGAGTCCTAGTCATATGGGGCTTTGACAAGAACCTTAGGGATACACTCTCAGATATTATCTTATATTTGGTTGAGGCCACGGACTTGAGCCTACAGTCACTAGGGTGTATGGTTTGAAGGAAGTTCCTTTCACTTCAAAATCCAAATCCTATAAGAAGACAACGGTAATTCTAAGGGATTGAGAGGTTCAGATTTATCCCATAGAGTCTATCCCAACTTTGTATTTCTAGGTTTGGTCCCTAGATAGTCCCTTTAGGACTTTCCAACCAACACAGGGGTCAAATTCTTAAGCTCCAAATTCATTTAGAACTCATTAATCAACAATTCTCCTTCTCTAAATAGAGGTATGCAGAAAACCATCTACAAAGTATGATATTCAAGTTGTGCTCCCAATTTCCTAGGACACTAGGCCATAAGAGCCACTAATTCTACCATTCAAACAAGGTAAAATAATTTTCCATCATCTATCTCAAGAAAAAAATCCATATTACAACAAAACAACCAAGACAACATAAAAAATGAGAGTCACACTTATCTGAAATTGAAAATTAGTTGGGAACTGCTGAAAGGGGTGCTCTTTTACACCCAACCATAGTTAGAGTTTTCTCCTTAAGTATTCCTCAAATGGACACCCCCTATATAGATCATCATTCCATGATGTAATTTATTTTTTTCCTTTTTTCTCAGCTACAACAAGGGACACAGGTTACTCTCCTTTTCCCACAGGTCCCTAGTAGTTTAGTTTTCTATCCACTAAGCAAGGGAGCTTAGTGTTATTTCTCATTCAATAATTTCATCTATGTTTATCAACTCGATTATAAAACATTGTCCAAGCACTCATGTACCCAAAAAAACATATATTTATCAGTTCTCCTTGGGACCAGAGAGCCTCGCATGCTTTGATTCATCTCAAAAAATGTCTTTCGACCCATTTGTCTATATCTTTATGCCCTCTACCCATGATTTTCCGGACTTTTCTTTCCTTTCTCAACAATATTACATGGGTTGTATCAAGAAGTTTCCATATGGGTACTCTACCCATCTCCTCATTTACTCTTGAGGAATACTTCCTAACTACCAACTTGATTGGTAATTAAATTTTTTGGCCTAGAAGATTGTTCTGGGTTTGAGAAATTTATATCCAGCAGTGTACCGGTTTGGCAAGGTCATATCAAACATCACTAGTTCCCCTTACCATCCAATCACATGCATCACAATCCATACTAGCCACCTCCTTTCAACAGTTATGCCACAATTTTCCATTTTTATTTAATAAAAGAATACACACACACACACACTACCTTTAATAACAAGGTTCATTTTTTTTCCAAAATTCTCATGATGGGTCTGTCCATACTATTTTATCCAAATATAAATATATTTACAAGTTGGGGGAAACAGGGGTATTACAATCCCCTCCCCCTTAAAGTAACACTGTCCTCGGTGTTCTACCTATTGTTGTGGTCTTTGCATGTTCAGTAGTGAACAAAAATGGGTATGCATGTTTCATGGCATCCTCCATTTCTCATGTAGCTTCATCTAGACCAAAGTGTTTCCATTGCACCTTGACCTATGCAAGGGTTCTATTATTGAGTGTAATTTCCTTCCTATCTATTACACATTGGGGCTCTAGTACGAATTATCCCTATGGTTCCACCTAGATCATGTGACTAGTCAATTATATGATTAGAATCATGTACATATTTCTTCAGTAATGAAACATGGAAAATATTGTGTGTTTTCACTGTGGGAGGAAGTGTTAGTCTATATGTTACAGGTCCCACTCTGTCCAAATTTCAAAGGGTCCACAAAACCAAGGTGTCATCTTGCACAATTTCCCATTCTCAAGGAACTTCTTCTGGTTCTAATCCGAAGATACACATGGTACCCTACTTTGAACTCCCTAGGAGTCCTATTTTTGTCTGCATAGCTCTTATGTTAGTCTTGATCCACCTTCAGATTTTGTCTTCTTCGAACTACTTGTTGTTCCATTTATTTTAATAGGTCTAGCCCAAGTGTTATTCTTTTCACTAGGTTATTCCATCTGATTGGAATGTTGCATTTCCTACCATAGAGAGCCTCAAAAGGACTCATCTTCAAGGATTCCTGATAGCCATTGTTATAAGAAAACTCTACCAGTGGTAGATAGTTTTCCCACTTCTTGGGTTGATGCATCACAGGAATCCTTAACATGTTCTATATCACTTGGTTTACCCTTTCTATTTTTCCATCATTTTGAGGGTGATAAGCCATACTAAATAGTAATTTAGTTTCAAAACCAATAAACAAATATTTCCAAAAGTTTGAAGTAAATTTTGTATCTCTATTTGATATGATTTTATTAGGCCTGCCATGCATTCTAAATATTTATCTCATGATAATATTGGCAATATATGTGTCCTTGCAAGTTAACTTTACGGGGATAAAGTGAGAATCCTTACTCAACTTGTCCACAACTACCATAATAATGTCATTTTGCTTGGTTGATTTAGGTAATATGGTGATAAAATCCATGGAGATGGTTTCCCATTTCCATTATGGAATTGGTAGGGCCTGCAACATCCCTGCTGTATATTTGTGCTCCACCTTAAACTACTAACATTCTAAGCACTTATCTAGGTAGTCAGCTATGTCCTTCTTCATTCTCGACCAATAAAATTGTTTCTTGGTGGTTGTGATCATTTTCTGATAACCAGGGTGACCAGTGCATGGTATTTTATGTAGTTCATCTAGTATGAACGTCCTCAAGTCTTCACTATTTGGAATATACAACCTAGATTTGTAAGTTAGCATGCCATCATTCAACAATTGATATCCCTCATACTTCATCCTTGTTGACTCCTGCTCTACATATGATTTCACAGTTTTGAAAAACTCATATGTTGCCTATGCACTTTTAAATCTCTCCTTGATGTATTATTTATAGGTACTTATAGATGCCAAATGAATCACTTTCATACTTCTACTGAGGGCATCAACCACTCTATTTTCCTTTCCCTTAATTTGTTTTATTTCGAAATAAATTCATTGAGGAGGACCATCCACCTAGATTGTCTAGCATTGAGTTTGGGCTTGTCAAACAAGTATATCAACCCACTATGATCTATCATAAGTATGAATATTTTTTCTAGGAGGTAATGCCTCCACATTTTTAAATCATTTACTATGGCATCCAATTATAGGTCATGTGTCACATAATTGATTCCATGTGCATTAATTTTTTGGATTCATAATATATCACATATCCTTCTTGCATGAGGACTCCTCCTAGTCCCTCTTTGCTGGAATCTGTACATACCAAGAAGTCATTTTTTGGTTCTTCAATTTTCATCACTAGTGCATTGGTTAAAAGGTGTTTTAATGGGTGAAAAATCTCTTCACATTCAGTGGTCCAAACAGATTTAACTCCCTTTTTCTATAGGGAGGTGATTGGGAAACCAATCTTGGAATACCCATTTATGAACCTTCTATAGTATCCTTCTAGGCCCATAAAGGACCTGATATCAAAGATGTCCTTTGGTGTAGGACAATCCATGATTGATTTGATCTTGTCAAGGTAAATTTCCACTCCTTCCTTAGTGATGACATGGACTATGTAATGGACCTTCTTTTGAAAAAAGTCACACTTACTAAACTTTGCATAGAGTTTGTTCTCTCTTAGCATTTGATGCACTGACTTGAGGTGTTCTTCATTCTCTTCCCTTCTCTTAGAGTAGATCAAAATGTCATGTATGAAAACCAACACAAATCTATCCAAGAATTTACTGAGTACATTATTCATCAAACAAATAAAGGTGGTTGGTGAGTTTGTAAGCCCAAATGCCACTACCACAAATTCATAGTTCCCATACCTTGTCCTAAAAGTTGTTTTATGGATTTCTTCATCCTTATTTCAGACTTTATGGTATCCCTACCTTAAGTCAATTTTGGAAAATATTGTAGCACCCCTTAGATGTTCAAACAAGTCATTGATTCTTGGCAAAGGATATCTATTCTTAATTCTCATCTTGTTAAGTTGTCTATAGTCTATGCAAAATATAAGGGTGCCATCATTATTTTTCAAAAATAAGGTTGGTGTTCCCCAAGGGGACACACTAGGCCAGATGTAACCATTTTCCAACATCTCCTTCAGTTGTATCTTGAGCTCAACTAGATCTAGTGTACTCATTCTATAGGGTTCTCTAGACATTGGCACCACTCCAGGTACAAGTTCTATTGAAAAATCAATGTCTATTCTTGGAGGTAGACCTGATACCTCTTTTGGAAACACATATTTATACTTTCTTAATATAGGATGGTCCTCTAGGCTTGGTTTATTGTCCTCAATAGACTTCAACACTTGTATTGCATACAAAGGATATCCTTTTCTGCAATACTTCTTTACTTGAAGTTTTGATATTTGTCTCGTTGAGACATGATTTTGAATTCCTTGTAGGGTTCTTTTCCTCTCTTCGTCATATTCACACTCCAATGTTTTATTATAAAATTCCAACTTGGATTTATGGGAACCCAACTATTCCATGCTAATTAGCAGGTCATAAGATCCTAAAGGAAGTATATTTAGAGTTTCTTGGGTGGACAACCCACTCAAAATGAATTAGCCTAATGATAAGACCTTTGTTACTTTTCTTTTTGTCTCAGTGGCTAGATGTACCATCCATGATTTAGTATGTTTTATTGGTTGCAAATTACATTTCTCCATAGTTTGAGGGGAAACATAACTCAAGTTAGAACCAGGTTCAATCAAAATAGAAACAAGATGGTTGGAAATCGTACCTTCCATATCCATTACTGAAGCTAGGTGATTAGCTTGTCAATAATCCAGGGATGCATAAATTTGTGCCATGCTCCTAGCCACATCATTGATTTTGGTAGCTTCCTATATGTTGTATATGCTCTTATTGTCTTGTTTCCTATAAAGGTAGTCCCTCAACATATGTTCTTCTCCCATCCCCAACATTTCAATGGTTTTCTCCTTTTATCGTCAGTCTTTCATGGGATTGATCCAAAGGGTTTATTTCCACTTGGAGATGGAAAATTATGCTAATACACACTTTTAGTAGGAAGGCTCATCTTAGAGCCGTTTCCATGGTTCCTAAACCTTGAAGGTTTAAACCCCTTCTTCTTAAATCCCAATTTTCTTTCCTTTTTCCAATCCTTATGAGGTTATGCCCTATGCTTGAATTTCTCATATCACTACCTTTCCTTCCTAATTGTGTCCTCTAGAGTCTTGGGCTCATCAAACTCAATTTTGTCTCGATAGGATTGAGCCATCCCACTAATGAATCATTTCACCTTTGCCTTTTCATCCTTTATGTAAGGCACATACATAACAACTCGAGGAATTTTTTGACATATTCATCAATGGTGAGTTGTCCAAGTTTTAGTTCAGAGAACTCCTTAGTCCTTTCATCATAGTACCTTTCAGATCGATACTTTTTCTTAAAATACTTTTCAAATTGTTTCCATGACAAGTCATTCTCATGAACTCCTTTCAAATTTCTAATATCCTCCCACCATATGGAGGATTTCTGATTCAAGTTAAACATGGCTATTCAAGCCTTCAAGTTCTCAGAGTAGTCATCAACTCTAAAGTACTTATTTAGGCCGAGTAGCCAAGCTTATGCTTCTCCGCCCTTCATAATCTCTCCATCGGAAGTGGGTGGTTTGGATTTCTTAAAATCTTTAGGGTCATGAATTCTAGAATGTTTCCTCCTCTTTCTTCTCCTCTGAGAATGTAAACTAGTTTCACTGCTAGACAATTCCTTAGAGTTGTCAGTTCCCCTCACTAGAGGATTCTTTAGTTCAATCCTTGACGTCGTAATGCCTCTTGGCTCTATGCTGGGCCTTCTTTGAGGTGATTCTTCTTGTGTTTCTATTTTCAGGGCCATGATTTTGTATCTTAGGTGGACTTTGGGTTCTCTTAGTATTATGTCTGTTTTCATTACTGGTCATCAGTCCATGTTGTAGTTTTCTTTGTATGTCTGATAGGATTTGCAACAGGATTGCATATATTTCAATTTTATTTTCTTGTTCTCTCATGGGTGTCTCATTGTCTTCTTTAAAGCTTTGTAATTCTTCCATAAGGATTCTTACAGTTTTAGTTAAATCTCAAGGGGTTTCCACCACCCTCCCGTCAATAGAATATTCTTCTCTATTGTGGGATATTTTCCCCAATTCATGGTGTGTCACCATTATTTACATTGTATTTTTCCTTGTTGTCCACTTACTGTTTAAGTGTTGATAACAACATTTTGTGTTAGACAATTGTCCTCAAATTTTATGAACAACATAGGTAATTTGTTTTTTGCAAGGTAAAATTAGCTTCATCATTCCACATATAACAACAATATGCAGTAGTAGATATTAAGAAGGTCTCACTCTTTTCAATAGTAAATCTTAAATAATCTCTTATAGGTGGGTAGGGTAGAGTTTCCTTCCCCTTAAATGGTTTCTATTACAGTTTTTTATGCTCTTTCATGAGCCCAAGTAGGCCAAGTGTTGTTTCCTTCTCTAATACCAATCTATCACACACCTGACCCCTTAAGTATCCTTTTAAGGGATGGGAGTATAATTTTTCACCTTCCTATATCTTCTATGAGTTCCTCAAATAAGGGCACCATTTCCTTATTCTCTCCGAGAGATTTCCAATGACTATGAACTCGTAAATAATTGAGCTCTGAGTCGAAAGTTATGGATCCCTAAACTTCTTGTGGTATCATTGGTCAAAGGCCACATGGCTCCACCTCATTCATACCATCCTACATGGAACTGAGATGACATCTGTCATCATCCTCTAGTGATGATGTGGAAACATCATCATAGCGTACATGCCCTGTCCAACCAAGGTTGAACACCACACACAAGGACTCAGTGCTTCATTTCTTAACACACCTTCCTACATCCTCAAATCTCTTGAAGTCTGGGAGTCCCAAAGTTATGAAGTTATAGAATTCCCACCATGTGATCCAGCCTTTGGAAATTCAACGTTTCTTCTGTGCACCATCATGTCAAATCTCACGGAGCCCCAAAGTCTTGGAGTTATGAAGTTTCGAACTCCCAAAGTAAGACTTTGTTGAAGTACTTACATTGAAGTACTTACATTGTCCTTCCACTAGTTGATTGAATGGTTGGGAAGGGTCCCCAACGTATCCTTAGATCAATGACTCACATTGCTCCTGAATTATTCCCCAAAATATGGCGGTTGATAGGATTTCACCACTTTAGGACTTCGGTGACTCTGTGTCCCTTACAGGCCTTAACCCATTTAAGTCAGGAAGGTTTACCTACCGAAAAGGTCATAAAGTCAGAATGGATTCTTGTTTTAGGTTGATGGTATCACTTACTTTATCCTTCCATTATATTTTATATAATGGTCGAGAAGGGTCCTGAACGATCCTTATATCTATGACTTGTGTTATTTCATGACTTTGGTGTTGTGTTGGTTTTGTCACTTGGATGAGAAAAATAACAACACTCCCATGCCTAGATGATCATGTTAGACAATACATAAGTTTGTGAGTGGGTTAAACAATCCAAACAAATGTATAAACAAAGAAATAAACTAAAACAACTAAGAAATAAAAGTTAGAAACCATGAGAAACTTAGAACCATGAAAATTAAACAATGACCAACATAATGCTACCAATGGATTAATAAATTAGTAGGCAAAACACTGTAGAGGAAAATAGGGACTTATGAGTCCCCTCTTCCTCCTTGGGAGGGATCTTGAGTTCCCTAATGGATAGATCTTCATACAATGGAAGAAAATGGAAAATGGTGAAGAACAACAATGCCTATTCCATCAAGAGGTGAGTGGAATGGCCTATTGCAATGGTGCTTGAAGGCTCCAAAGAGAAAAGAGGATTCTCAAGGGAGAATTATTGCAACATAAGAATACTATGAAGATATTGGTTTCTTAGTGAACCTATGGATATTATTTATAGCATTCATACATGGAAAAATGTAATTGGTTCATAGTGTGAACAAAGGGCCTTTTAGGGCACCCTCTCATCCTTGAACAACCTCCCATTCGGATTTTTCTTAGATATGAGGGTCAAATCGTTTTGGGGGTTGGTCCATAAGTGGTTGAGGGGCCGACAAGATCCATAAATGCATCGTTCATAGAAATGTGTGGCTTTTCTCATACACAGTCCTGCATTTGGCGCATTGTGTGCGCTAAGAGTTGTGTTGGCCCACGCACCATGCGCACGCTTTGTGTGGTGAGTATGTGCACTATAATGTTTTACCCAATTGTATAGTTTTTGCCTTTTGAATGAATTTTTGTGTTGTAGGTGGAATAATTGTTGTTGGAATTGTTGTGTTTCTTTCACCATTTGTGTGCAATGTTGCAAACGATATTTCAGTGATAACATATGCCCCCTGATGTCTGAGGTTAGGAGGATATGTATAGTTGAAATACATCAATGTTTATTTTGCTGAGAGTTCCATTGTAATGAAGAGTGAAGAGAGGAACTGCAACAGAAATCTGTTGGAGGGGGAGGGAAAACTGTGGGACCCAAACCTTTCTCTAGGGAAAAAAAATAAAATCTATGTACAAACGAGGCAGGCATGCCCCATGCTCATGTCATGTAACCAAACTGTGAGACTGTAACTGAAGATGTATGTTGATGTAGATAACTGCAACACCCTCAGGGGCTATTGATAATGACAGATGATAGTTCTAAATGGGTAATGGACTCTGAGGTGAGGCAAGGATGACTGTAAGAATTTTTGATGACTCATAGGCATTGATGGCCTAATGAATTCAGAGGTCTTCATCTGGTATGACACAACTGCAATAGTTGCATAGTAAGGCCCATCGTAACATGAGATTTTTGTTGAAGTCGAATGTCATGGGGGTCAATGGAATCGAAGAGCAATGATGATTCTCTCTATTCCGTTTGAGACTCCTCATTGTAAAGGTAATGAGAGTCAAGATATTGTCACCCTTCTAGAAACTTAGTTGATGTCGACAGAAAGGGATCCACGAATCCAAGAAGAAAAGGGCTTCGTGAAATCCACTGAGATGATATCAGGTACTGACGGGTCACATGACTAAAGTCAAGATACGGGGAGACTCAAGTCTTCCCATGGTTGGGGAATTTTTTAAGGATGATTGGAAGCAACCGTAAAACTAGATCTAGTGTCAGGAGGATGAATAGATATTGGGTTAAACTGTGTCAGATGCTAACAAAGTGGGAAAACTCAGAGATCATGGATATATGGACTGGGGATACTCGGGGTTTGTGAAAAATGTCAGTATTAAAAGAGAGTGGATGCTCCAACCAAGGGCGACATGGGTGGCTTTCCCAGGAAAAAGAATACCATCAAGGGTGACGATGAAAAAGCTAAGTAAATGTTGGAAACAAAGGATTTTTACAATTACCAAAGAAATAAAGAATAATATGGGTTGAGTGTACAAATACATAAATGGGTTCCCCAATTAAATATGGCTTGGCCTGTGAGGGAACAAGTTGTGAAAGAGAACTGGCGGAGGGTGGGGGCCCCATGAGTGGTTTACATATTAGGTAAATGGATGGAGGACAATCTACAGATCAGAAAACTGATGGTGGATGAGATAGAGGGCTAATGATACCATGGAGGTACAGTCAATTGAACCAAGATGATATGACCTCGGAGTCAATTGGGAAATATATAAATATGATGAGAAGAAGCATGGGGTTCATTCTCAGAAGTGCATAAGACTATCGAGACTCCCATCGCTAGGGGGTTAAATTAGCATGAGTGTCAAGTTGCCAAGGGGAACTATTAATGGGACAATTCATGTGGGGGAGAGTGCTACCAGGTGACAGTACCCAAATGTAGCAAGGGTGAAGGTACTACTGTTGATCTCTAAAGATGTCCTAAAAACAACCTCTATGCAACAACCAAAGGTAGGCGCTGGCACAAGCATTTTACTTGTCACCTACGTAGGTTCTTACCTTTAGTTTTCAATACCCATCCTCTAGAGATGCAACACTTGTAAAGGAACAACAATCATAAAGGGAACAATAGTTCTTCTATTCAAAGGAACAACAATCGTAAAGGGAACAACAATTGTTATATTCAAAGGAACAAAAATTGTAAAGGGAACGATAGTGGTTCTATTCAAAGGAACAACACGACCTACAAAAGGAACAACAGTCGTTACATTGGGTCGAACTAATGTTGAATTAATTTCATTGTAGTATTTACCCAACTTATCTAATTTTTCAACCCGAGGTTTGTAAACTGATGAAGCACACACAAATTATATGGAAGATTGAAGCGGGACTAATCTAATATAATGTTTAAGCTACAACTAAAATTGAATCGTTAATCTAACACATGACTGAAATAGAATCATTAATCTAACACACGACTTGGAATTGAATTAATCTAGTTGCACAAATGATATTAATCTAGGAATGAGAAATTGTGTGAAGGAATTAATCTAGAAATGGAGAACTACATGAAGGAAAAGCAAGTACAACATGTGAAGAGTTAAATAACACAACATATGTGAGCTCACGCCAATGAAGCAATCTTCTATTACAATAACCAAATCAATCTTCATAACAAAATAATAAAAGCATGAAAACCAAAACCATGAATCAAAGCTAAGAGTCCCTTTCTCTTTCGAATCCTAATGACTACCATTAATGACTACTCTAATTCTCTACTTACAACTTATTGAATTCTAATTGCTCCTAATTGAATAATCTAATTGAATCCTCGTGAAGAGAGAGCACTCTCTTTTATACATGAGAGCCTTGAATATAAGATAACCATCTCATTATTACAAATCCACTTTTCTCTCAACCTATTTCCCATTATTACAAAATATAATCCCTTTAAATCCTCACACATATCTCTCATATATCTTGGATAAGATATTCCAACCAAATCTCCATGATCTTCTCCTTGGAATGGGATTGAATTATCTCCTCAAATATTGAAATGGTGGAGGAAGTATTCGAGAAGTCCTTTGAATTAATCCTTCACATATTCCTACACATTACAAAGCTCACACGTATTTGAGATATATATGAAAACATGTCAATTTTCTAACATTTAATCACAAATTCCCTTTTAATACTAAAATGAATAAAGTGAAGAACAATAATGTGAAACCCAAGTATATTAATGGAAATGATATCGTGAAAGGTTAATGGGGCGATGAAATGTGAAGAATGGTGAAGGGAAAGGTGGATGAGAATAGGACATTTCTGAGCCCCAACAACTGCCAAGTCGGATTTAAGGACCCTTAAGGTAAATCTTAGAGGGTATGATTGGGAGATGCAATTGAATTTTATAGGGAATAATTACATGCCAATGTCGAACATATACCTGAAGGGGCTATAAGCTTGCAGAACAAGTACCTGCACACATGAAAACCAAATACCTAACGTGAAAAATATTTGATGAGAAAGATCATATAACAAATATTTGATAAAACTAAAAGTGAGCATGCATACATGAACGTGACGTGAGAAAAAGGCTCCTCCAGGGCTAAGTGCAGATGATGACCCAGGGAATGTGAATGTGTAGATGGCAGGATCAAGATCCCATGGCTGAGAATGGATAAAAAAAATGGAGTCTCTGGGCTATTGTAACATAGTGTGGAATTTGGTAAAAAGGGTTGATATATGGATGGTGGGCCCACAATGTCACCTCATTTGCACTAACACTATTGGTGATTTGGCGAGAGTGTTGTGAGGTGATTTGGAAGATTACAGGAGCTTGGAGCTACCGATAAGGCAGGTGAAAGACCTCTTGTGAGAGGAAAAGGGATCGATGATGGAGCACATTCCAAGGGAAATCAGGGGTAGTCAGTTCCTCCAAGACATCTTCGTCGCAGTGGAAAATGCGAGAATACAAGGGATCTGGGGAGGTGACAGGGGGAAATGTCAATGGGTAAATGTTATTGTCCTCAAGGGGTGAGTACATAGAGGGGACATCATGTACAGGGAGTGATGGGTCGCTTGACATAAATTGAATGTCATGATGTTGTGGATGGTACCTCGTTCACTCGGGGACTAACTACGAAATATATTGAATATCAGTAATGTGAGCCTCAGTAGGGAGTCGTTGAGATGTGTGGCGTATGACAACTAATGTTTGTGAAACTGAGGTAGAGTTGGGAAATGATGAGTGTAATGGTCATATTCTGAGCATATGGAACAAGCAAATTTGGTTTGTAACCTTTTATTGTTTGTGGTGGAGAACTCCATAGTAGCAGTGGATGTACTTGGTGGAGTAGCGAGCAATGAGGTTTCTCTAGGGAGATGGATCAGATTGTGTAACTCGGGACGAGTAGGACATATATTAGTAGGGTGTCCCTCCCTTTCGCATAGTGTGCAAGGAGGTTGAGCTCTGGGAGGTAGTGGAGTTGTGGGTTCATTCTTCCTTTGTCTACCCCCAACAATGGCGGTGGTGCCAACAATTGGGGGTGATGGTGGTGTGGTAGGAGCCTGTACTAGGATCTACATTGGTATTCCCTCTGTCTGAGGAGGGGGAGATGGTTAAGGAACCATCGCAGGTGGATGAAGATACCATACAGGGATGGAAATAACCATGTTAGGAAGGTTAAGGGTGACAACTACCTGGAATGCTTGGACTCTAGGTGGGGGGTAGAAAAAGGGAATTTGGGTAATGGCTTGGGGGAGTGTCTCCCAAACTAGGATTTTCCCCTGGAGGGGGGGAATATGGGATAAGTGCTGCAGTGGAGTTCTTAGGGAGCTCATGAGGTAATAGTTCTCCAACTAGTGGAACCTCGATGTGGGGAAGGGCCTCTATAGGAGGAGTAGTGTCTCTGATATATGTTCCAATAGAATATACTACGCACACTTTTGTTGAAGGGTGTAGGAGAGTTGGTGTTACATGATATGCCCCCAGCAAGGATGGGTCCTTGAAAATTATGGGACAGATGTCGATGACTGAATAAGAATCTGAGCTAGTGTGGACAAGGGGGAAAATGTTATCAATGTTGGTGGAATGGTCAGGCTTGTAATGTGTCATTTGGTTGATGGTGAGAATTTTCCCATTGTGTGGGAACATCATCATTCAAAACACATAAGAGGCTATTTCCTTCATAGCATACATATAACTATGTTCGGACAAGATATTGTAATCAAGTGGGGCGTCGATAAATTCAATGTTGATGAGGATAGTTTTTCCCCCAAGTTCTACGAGGACATTTTGGAAGAGCCCTTCAAGGGATGATGGTCGACCATCATAAGCTCTAAGGGTGATGGAATATGGTACTAGCTCTGGTGATCCAAGTTTCTGCCATACGAATTTGGACATGATGCATGTGGATGCACCTTCATCGATGATACACCGATGAACTGTGATGTTTCGAATTTTAACTAGTATATGGAAAGCTACCAGGTCGGGGATTTGTGGTTCTCTGCTATCTAGATAAAAGGTGATGAGTCTAGTATCAGTTGGGTCGACTACCCCCAAGGTGGAAAGAAAGGATTTTCGCCGAGTTGGACAGGTTTGGAGGACCTCCAATACAAACATGGTTGCATGAGACTATGTTAAGTCATCAACTAGACTGTAGTTGTGTGCTTCCATAGCATGAGGATTATTTACATTCTGTTGTAATGGAACGTGAGGTATACGAAGGTTTGGTTCAGTGTTAGGGCATGGAATCATCAATGGTTTTTCGACTGTAGCTGGAGCTTCTACTGAGTTGGTTGGTGTAGAGACCGAAGGCATGATGTATTGACGACTACGTGTTTGCAAAAGAATTTATTCTTCACTGGTGAGGAGGATATTGTGATCGATCGTATTTGCAGGTTGAATGGGACCTGGGTTTTGATATTTCCCCATTTGTGGTGGAGTAGGGTGTACCTCCTATTGGGTATCCATTACACCTTGGTGTGGAATAAGGTTTTGCAACATGGTCGAAGGTGGGTATTGCAAGTACTATTGCGGGGCCTCTTGAGGGGCAGGTGACACTAGAGGACATTGCACGTTCATGGATTCTTTCATCCATTTGAAGTCGACAATTTGGGGACAATGGTGAGTATAATGTCCATACTCACCACAGAGATTGCAAGGGAAGTTCATTCTGAGATTGTTGTTGTTCTTCCCTAGGATTTTATTGTTATTGTCCCCTTGGGGGTTCTAGTTGCCTTGATTTTGGTTTCCCCTAGTGGGATGATTTTGTTGCGGGTTATTTCCCCCTGGCCCTGGGTTATTATTGTTTTGTTTTTTTTCTTTATTCTTGGAATTATTCGACTGATGGGTTGGATTTTCCGTATTCAACTATTCAAAATCCTAAAGATGTTGAATGGGAAAGGGTTGAACAAAGATAACATCGGCATGTGGGTGCCCTTCTGGAGGAGAAACCGATTATGGAGGTCCAGGAAATGGAAAGTATGGATTGTTTTGTGGAGACAATCCATATGGAATATAGGAATTTGAATTACCTCCACAACTGTTATGGTCACATGTAGGGGTTGGGGGTGGACCCAGACTCGATTGAGAGACCAGATGCATCTAGGTTATCGGTGGCGATCCCCCCAATGGCTGAGGGGGAACAACAAGATATGAATGTTGGTGAGTAAGGGGAGGGTAATAAGAGGACCCTCCGTATGGTTCTGAATATTGAGGTGCACCATAAATAGGTGACGGTTGGTTGTATGAGTTGCGGTGCATCATGGAACCAATCAACCCATCTGCAATGTGGGACATCCCAGGTTTGTCCTGGCCAAATGGTATGGGTATAGGTGCATCAGGTAACACTATGTACAAGTAACCTAATTGAGCATAGATGAGGTCAAATTGTTGGGCCTTGTTGATGGCCTCCTCTTCTGACTGGGGAAAAGTGGATGCAATATCCTTGGCGATAACATAGACAAGTGATTTGAGAAACCAATCAAGACGTTGTTCTATGGTGGTTTCCTCTTTACACAAACTATAGTGTCGACGCCATTCATGGATGTGATCAACTATATGGATAGCAATAGTTTGTTTGAACTATGAGAGAAGTTATAATCCAGTATCATGATGAACTGGGAGTTGGAAAAAGGACAAAAATTCCTTGGCCAATGATTCAAAAGTCACATGGGACCCTGATTTTTCTCCCACATACCATTTAGCTGAGGAACCCGTGAGAGTTCGTTGAAACAACCTTAAGCATATGGAATCATCCATGATGTTGTTTGAAAAGAAACATAATTGGAAGGTCATAACATGGTTGGTGGGATCATCCCCTGGTTTTCCTTCAAACTTGGGAATGTTTGAAGGAAATTTGGTAGGCATATTAGGCCAAGTGGGATCATGCAAAATGGGATCATTCGTGAGTTTGGTTAAATTAGGAATGTCAAGGGTTGCTAAGTATGGCATAGGGAGATTTGGTGGAGGATTAGTTCTAGCCATCATGTGAGCAGGTAGTAGACCTATCCCTTGAGAGATATTTGGTGGGGTTGTACTTCTCCCTTGAGAATAAGTTTGACCCCCACCTCCTTGTGAAGGAGAACTAGTGGATGGATGGCCTTAGGAATTGGACCCAAGCAAAGTGGAACCAAGTAAATCTAATCCCAAAATAGTAGCACTCACAGGGGTGTGAGATGGTTGAGCCGGTGAGTTGGAAAGACTAGGGACTCGTCTGAGAATAAGAGGGAGATTCTGCAAGCGTCTGGAACGATAGGGATTATGTGGGTCCCCTATGGTTTTTGACTAGCAAATTGAATCTGTGCAAATGGTGACAAGAGAGAAATAAATGAACAAGAGCTTTGTATATTTTGGACCTTCACAAGATATTGTAACTCACAATTGCATGCAATCAAATGAGAATCATACATAAATCAACTGTAAATAAACAAGCATGTGGATGGGTGGATTTTGTCCACGTGGGGGAACAAAGAAAAAAAAATGCTCGTGTCCTAAAATACGTATTGTCCTTCCTCTCAAATAGCATTGGGCCTTCCAATAGAATTCAATAGTGGGGTCTGAAGCCACCGGAAGAGGAACTAGTGAAGGATGAAATAATCCGTTATAATGAGGGCTAGAGTGTGCATATCCTGAAAGAGTTGTCGATATTTCCCAATATCCACTCAAAATCTGATCAGGGTGTGATTTCAGCCCACAATCACCATCTGGGTAGATGTCCTATGTTTGGTCACTAGGTACCTCAGTCAAAGTGCGACATTTAGATTTTCAGCCTCAGAAATGGGTCACGGGATGGATTCCCTTCCAATAGTTGGGTGACTCAAGGAGGGATGCGCAGAACAAATGGACCTCGACCTTCAACCTTTCACGGGTATCTCCCTACCTTATGGTGTAGGAACACTTGAATTAGAGGATTTAAAATTTCCCTATTTCTCAACTTATAGTGTTTGAAAATGTGAGAACTAGATAATGGGGGGTTATTTGGATGCCTACCCCCGAGATCCTACCTAGACTAAAAAAATTATTTTTGGCACCTCCTGTGGAGGAAAACTTAGTGAGTTTTTTAGAAAATTTTTAGATGTGGTGGGCTGAGAGATTGGAGGAGTGAACCAATATCGTTTGATTTAAATGGGTGTGGATAATTTCCAAATAAGTAGTGGGACGTTTCATAATTCCTTCGGAGAAAACCTACTTCAACCTCCAATACTCAAAATATAAATTATGTGTGTGAGGAGTTCCTTTGTGTGCAAGCAAGTGAAAAAGTGTGCCAAGAGTTTAATAAGTTAAGTGTGATATTGAAACATGTGGACTTCCTATGGTCCTTACAAATATTTTTTACCTAGCTTACTATGTGTCATTTGTACAACCTTGCGGAATATTTAAATCCCTAAAGAAATAGAAATGTGGACATATGGGTCCTTTACAAATCCTTTAAAATCCCTAAATGTTCTTTACACTAAGAAATATTTGAAATTGTCCTAGGTTGCAAGAATGTGGGCATGTATGGGCCCGTTACTTTGATATTTAAACTCCCCTATATTGTGATGTAAACTAACAAAGAAGTTTTAAGAAACTATCCTAAGTTTGCAACATGCGGGCATGTATGGGCCCTTACAACACTTTAAGATGAAATCAAAAAACTAAGAGGAACCCTAGGGGGGCTTTGTCCTCTCCTAAATATTTTTGTTAAGGGAGATGAAATGTCCCTTTAACCACCTTTTTGATTCTCAAGATCAAAATAGGGTGTGATGGAAGAGCATACTTGAGGGTCAAAGTTAACTTTGAGTCCCAATTAAGTGATTTATGTATGAAAGCAATAATCTCAACTTAAAATTTTACAAGACAAACAAGCCATCCATGTGGAAACCAAGAAAAAGAGGAGAATATTGGTTATTTTTATCCCCTAAGTGCCTATGTTATCTAAACTTTCATATGGTAAAGGATTCTAAGTTTGGTGTATTTTCCTTACAAAGTGCATGAAAATAAAAATCTGAAGGCTAGGGGCCCTCAAACATTCAAAAAACCCTTACAATTTTGAAAAACTGGAGTTATGCGCGAGTTACAATTCTGACAGGTGCACAATGCATAGAGTGAAGAGGCATGATTAGCACACATTGCGCATCTCTGTGCAGAAAAATCCATGCACTTCTTGTCACACGTCGGGGGAGAAATTTCCAAGTGAAATACTCCTTCCTCAGCTCTGAATTTTCACTTTGGCAGGTTGGGCTAGGCCGATTTTGGTACCTACAAGACAAACCAATAAAAATGAAGTGCTCTCTAAGATCAAATAGGGATGAATTTGATACCGATCCCCAGTATGGTCACTAATCTATTGTGTTGGTTTTGTCACTTGGTTGAGCAAAACAACAACACTTGCATGCCTAGATGAGCCTACTAGACAAGAAAGAATTTTGTGAGAGGGTTAAACAATCCAAACACATGTATAAACAAATAAATAAACTAAAAAAACTAAGAAATAAAAGTTAGAAAGCATGAGAAACTTAGAACCATGAAAATCAAACAATGACCAACATAATGCTACCAATGGATCAATAGATTAGTGGGCAAAACACCGTAGATAAAAATAGGAACTTATGAATCCCCTCTTCCTCCTTGGGATGGCTCTTGAGTTCCCTAATGGAGATCTCTTCATACAATGGAATAAAATGGTAAATGGTGAATAACAACAATGCGTGGTCCCTCAAGAGGTGAGTGGAATGGCCTATTTCAATGGTGCTTGAAGACTCCAAAGAGAAAAGAGCATTCTCAAGGGAGAATTATTGTAGCATAACAATACTATGAATATGTTGGTTTCTTAGTGCACCCATGACTCTTATTTATAGAATCCATACATGGAAAAATGTAATTGTTTCATAATGTGAACAAGGGGCCTTTAAGGGCACCCTCTAGTCCTTGAACAGCCTCCCATTCATATTTCGCTAAGATATGAGGGTCAAATCATGTTGGGGGTTGGTCCATAAGTCGTTGAGGGGCCAAAAATATCCATAATGCATATTTCATAGAAGTGTGTGGATTTGCTCGTACATAGTCACACATTTGGTGCATTGTGCACGTTGAGAGTTGTGTTGGCCCACACACTGTGTGCACGCTTCCTGTGGTGAGTTTGCGCACTGTAATTTTTTACCCAATTGTATAGTTTTTGCCTTTTGAATGAATTTTGGTGTTGTAGGTGGAATAATTGTTGTTATTGTTGTGTTTCTTTAACCATTTGTGTGCAATGTTGTGGACGATATTTCAGTGATAACATTTGGCATTCGAGGATTTCAACCATTTAACACTTTTTCACCACGTAGTAGGTCAATGTCGAGTTGGACCATAGCGTATATCCAACTGTCAGGAAATATCTAGATGTTTCTTGGATCGAAGGCTCGCGTAACTTCGCGGCCAAAAATTTGATCAGGGTTTAATGACAAGACAAATCCTAAGATAACAGGTAAGGGACTGCTAATTTCTATTCAAACCATCTAGTTATCGTATCAATAGTTTACATTCATTAGGATTTGAATGTTGTGAGGTTTCAACATCCTAGAGCTCTGGACCTTCGAATTCCCGAAGCCCAAAAGTATTAGCTCTCTTTTTGCATAGCATAGTGTTCCAAGGTCCTAGTCATATGGTGATTTGACAAACCCCCAATATCTACACTCTCATATCTTATCCGATATTTGGTTGAGGCAATGGACCTGAGCCTACGGTCACTAGGGATTATGGTTTGAAGGAAGCGTCTTTCACTTTAGAATCCAAATCTTATAACAGGACAATGGTAATTCTAAGGGATTGGCAGGTTCAGAGTTATCCCATAGAGTTTGTCCTAACTTTGTATTTCTAGGTTTGGTCCCTATATAGACCCTTGAGGACTTTCCAACCAACACAAGAGTCAAAATATTAAGCTCCCAATTCATTTAGAACTCATTACTTAACAATTATTCTTCTCTAAACTGAGGTAGGAAAAAAATCATATACAAATTATGTTATTCAAGTTGTGATCCCAATTTCCTGGGATGTTAAGCCATTAGAGCCAGGAATTATACCATTCAAACAAGGTAAAAGAATTTTCCATTGTCTAAATAAATAAATAAATGCATATTGCAACAAAATAGCCAAGACAACATAAAAAACCAGAGTCACACTTATCTGAAATTTGAAATTAGATGGAAACTATTGAAAGGGGTGCTCTTTTACACACAACCATAGGCAAATTTTTCTCCTTGAGTATTCCTCAACTATCCACCCCTTATCTAGACCATGATGCCATGAGATAGGTGAAATTTTCCTTTTTGCTCAGCTACAACAAGGGACAAATGTTACTCTCTGTTAAGCCCTAATATTGGCTCATTACACCTTAATTGGGGCATATTATATTAGTAATGTTATTTTATTTATGTCGGTTTTAGGCCATTAGTTGTAATTATACCTCCTAGTCTCCTATATATACCGAGACATTTTCATTTTGAATCATCTTGTACTTGAACATTTAAGTGGGGTAAAAGGAGGTTGCCCCCTCGAAG
>ML778465.1:947887-999016 GCA_009831015.1 Picea engelmannii
CTTGTACTTGAACATTTAAGTGGGGTAAAAGGAGGTTGCCCCCTCGAAGAGGCTTATTATCTGAAATTATCTCTTTTTCAAGGCGTTGAGTACTTTTTCTGAGGTTTTTCTATGCTATATTGATATTTGGTTCTTAACACTCTCCTTTTCCCACAGGGCCCTGGAAGTTTAGATTTCTATCCACCAAGCAAGGGATCTTACTCAGATTTTTCACTCAATCATTCCATCTCCATTTATCATCTCAATTAGAAAACATTGTCCAAGCACTCTTGTACCTAGAGAAACATATATTTCTCAGTTTTTGTCAAGACCAGAGAACCTTGCACGCTCTGCTTCCTCTCAAAAAATGTATTTCGACCTATTCGTCTGTATCTTTCTACCTTCTGCCCATGATTTTCTTGAATTGTATTTCTTTTCTTAGCAATATTTCAAGGGTCATATCAGTAAGTTTCCAAATGGGTACTCTTCCCATCTCCTCATTTACTCTCAAGGAATACTTCCCAACTACCAACTTGACTGGTAATTAAATTTTTTGTGCTAGAAGACTATTCTGGGTCTAAGCAATTTATATCCAACAATGTACCAGTTTGGCAAGGTCATCTAAACCATCATTGGTTCCCCTTACCATCCCCTCTCATGCATAATGATCCATACTAGCCACCTCCTTTCAGTAATTATGCCAGAATTTTCCATTTTTATTTAATAACAGAATACACACACACACACACACACACAATACCTTTAATAACAAGGTTCATTATCTTTCAAAAATTCTCATGACAGGTCTGTCCATAGTATTTTATCCGAATATAATTATATTTACAAGCTGGTGGAAATAGGGGTATTACATCATGCATTGGCCAACATCATTACTACACAAACCCTCAAGATACAAGGATACATCAAAAATAAAAAGGTATCAATGTTGATTGATTCTAGTAGCACCCATAACTTCGTCAATTACAAATTAGTAAAATATCTCAATTGCTTTGTATATCCATCACGGGAGTTTCAAGTAATGATTGTATATGGAGGTACTATAAATTGTTCTGGGAAGTGCCATAGTATTAATCTCAATATGGGGGACTATTTTTTGGATAGTCTTGTGATTTCCATCCAAATGGGTGGTGTTGATGTTGTATTGGGGATCCAATGGTTAAAATAATTGGGAACAATGTCCCTTAAGTTTCAAGATATTTTCATGAGATTTTCCTCATAAGGAAAGGAAATTGAGCTTAGAGGTATCCAAGGGAAAACCTCTAAGGTGATCAGATCTAACAGAATGACAAAATTACTCAAAAAGAGACACCATGGTGTAATTGCAAATTTGAAATCACTATATGTTCAAACATTTATGTCTTCTGCTCCATTATATCTCCAAATAGTTATCAATGATCATGCCAAGGTATTTGGATAAATGCCTAAGTGTCTTCCACTTGCTCTAGATCATGACCATGCTATTCATTTGCAACTAGGAAGTGTACCACCTAACATTAGGTCCTACAAGTATCCATATTCATAGGAGAGTGATATTAAGTGTATGATCCAATAAATTTTAGAGGATGACATCATTCAACCTGGCCAAAGTTCTTTCTCTTAACAAGTGGTGATGGTTATGAAAAAAGGATGTGTGTTGGCATATGTGTCCATATTATAAATAGTTCAACAAATTGATCAAATATAATTTTCATATTCCTATAATTGATGAATTATTAGATGAATTGCATGGAGAAATTTTCTTTACTAAGTTGGATCTTTGTTCACAATATCATCCAATCAAAATGAGTCAGGAAGAAATTCCCAAAATATCCTTTACAACACATGAAGGTCATTATGAGTTTTTGGTTATGCAATTTTGACTTACTAATTCACCTTCAACATTTCAAAGCTTGATGAATTCTATTTTCAATCCCTTCCTTAGAAAATTTGTGTTAGTATTTTTTGATGACATACGAATCTACAACAAATATTGGGAAAAACATGTACAACATGTTGATGGAGTATTACAACCATTAGAAGAGAAACAAATTTATGCAAAGCCTTCAAAGTGTGCCTTTGGGTTTCAAGAAGTGGAATATTTGGATCATATTGTATCTCATGAAGGTGTAAAAGTGGACCCTAACAAAAATAAATCTATGAGGGAATGGAAAATTCCAAAAACCTTGAAGAAACTTAGAGGATTCTTAGGATTGACAAACTATTACTACAAGTTTTTCAAGAACTATTGTCAAATAGAAGCACCTCTAAAAACATTATTAAATAAGGAAGCATTTTCTTGGAGTCAATTAGCAACCAAAGTGTTTGAAAAAGTTAAGGAGGCTATGTGTACAACTCTTGTCTTGGCCACACTTGACTTCACAAAAAAAATTATTGTGAACTGTGATGCATCAAGCCATGGCATTGGTGTAGTTTTAATGAAAGAATGAAGGTCCCTTGCCTTTGAAAGTAGCCAACTTAAAGGAAAAAACTTACTCAAACCCATTTACGAAAAACAAATGTTGGCCATACTACATGTAGTTAATAAATGGCACCCTTGCCTAATAGGAAGACACTTCAAAGTAAAAATAGATCATGATATTTTGAAGTACTTCTTGGAGAAACATTTATCTTTGGAAGAGAAACAAAAATGGGTGACAAAGATACTATGTTATGACTTTGAAATTATCTACAATAAAGGAAAAAATAAATTTGTGGTAGATTCCCTTTCCATGAAAGAAGAAGAAATAGAAGGTTCACTATGTTTTATTTCTATTATGCAATCTGATTGGGTAGAAGAAGAAAGTATATAATGGAATCAAGGTCAAGAGGTATGAAATATCATTCAACAACTACAAGAGGACCCCAGTTCATTAGATACTTTTTCATGTAAGAATGATTTTTTATGTTATCATGATCACCTATATTTATGTAAGAATTCCCAACTCAAACAGAAGGTCCTTATGGAATTGCACACTTCTCCTATAGGAGGACATTCAAGATTCTTGAAAACATACCACTTGATCAAGAAGGAGTTTTTTGGGGAAGATCTTAAAAATAATGTTCAAAATTATGTGTCTGGATGTGTGGTCTTCCAATAGAATAAGGGAGAGACAATCAAGATGTTGTGTCTCCTACAACCATTACATATACCAAGTCAAGTTGAGAAGAATTGATCCAGGTGGACATTGGTGGCCACCCACCTATTCCAACTGGCTCCTCTTGACAGTTTTTAGTTCAACACATTTCTATGTAATGATGGCATTTCTTTGTAATTGTGGTTTCTACACTTTTGGGGCTATCCTGAATCCATACACAACATCCAGATGGATATTGGTGGTCTCCCACCTATTCCAACTGACTTATTTTGGAATTTTTCATGTTAGTACATTTTTATGTACTTCCAAGGTTGTTTTGGGGCCCTAAATAGTGTTTTTTTTTCCTTTCCACAGTCACACTATAGATAAAGTTAGAGTTTGACAGCATAATGTTTATTTCTCTAAAATACCTTTCCAAAGGGATATCACATTCCTGAAATGGAGGTCGTATGAAAAATTTGCAACCTCGGGAAGTTGAGGTACCAACTTACCCATCGGGGCCCACATAACTTTTGGCATTTCATCTCCTAGGGTTGGGTTTTGGATGTCTAGGGTTTTGGAATTCATGAGTAATATTAAAAAAGGCCTCTGGAGCCTCATTTTATGCATTCTTCTCAGATGGATGTGCATAGCAGCCACATCTCTCCTCAGAGATAGCTGCCACCATTCGAGTAAGTTGTTTTTAGTTCTGCAATTTTACAGTTTCAGCCTATTTTATTTATTCAATAGAAGTTATTTTTCACTAGATATATGTTGTTTTTATCTGTATCTCTATGTTATTGTATTGAATCTGTTATTCATTTTGTTCCACTCCTAAATCCGGTCAGTGGTATAAAAGTGGTATGCTCTTCATTTGTTTTTATTTGTGCATGTCCCCGACAAGATCTGGGTACACGAAGTTGGGACTAGAACCAATCGAGCCTTTACAATATCAGTCGCACTGAGCCTGAAAAAAACTCATGGGGGATGAGAGGAAATATTATGGAGTAGGAGATCCTTTTAAAATGTTGCTCGAGGAATCCCTTGCATGACAGAGGAATGAAATGATGGACAACTTTGCACAGATCCTTCAACAACTACCCACAAGAGACGCATATTCATTAAGAAGCCATGCAAACCCCTTCAAGTTAAAAGTAAATTTTTATATTCCATTATTTGAAGGACTAATAGATGCAAATGTTGTAGATAAATGGCTAAATCTGCTTGAAGGGTATTTTTTGGTCCACAATTTTTTCGATAGGGAAAATATTATTTTTTCACTCCTTAAGGTCGTCCCCCATGTTAAGGACTGGTGGGATACTTACTCTGAGAAAAGGTCCACAAAGGAATCATAAATATTTGTGGTCTCCCCCACATGGGATTCCTTCAGGGATTCCATTAAAGAATATCACTACATTGTCGGAAGCTACGAGGACTAGTACACAAGATGGACCACGCTACGTCAGGAAGGGGATCAGACAGTACCAAATTTCACCAATATTTTCCATACCCTGCATACCAAATAGGGTATAAAAGACTCTGAACGACATCTGGTGCTCAAATATTGTGGTTGTCTGCATAGATACATTCAAACAGAAATGGAGTTTTTGGACATCATATCATTAGGTGTGAATTATAGATATGTTGTCAAGATCGAGCAAAAATTTAAGAAGAAGAGGTGAGAGTTTGGATATGCAAACTTCTCATAGCCAAAGCAGGTAAAAGGTGGCCCCAACCCACACAACAAGGGACAAAGAAAATATGGCCACTCTCAGGACAACCAGTATAAGCCACAACCCAAGAAGGGTAATGATAAGTCAAATAAGGACATGAGAAAGTGGTGTGAATACCATAAAATCCCTTGGCACAACAACAAAGAATGTCATTACAAGAAGTCACTGGTGGTTGATCTTTATGCTTCTAATTCAGAGGCATATTCTCAATTCAAATCAAATCCAGAAGGCGAGAGGTGGATTATCAATGTCGAACCTAGCACCACTGTCGCTACCACCAAAGTCCATCCAAGAAAACCAGAAGAACCAGAGGAAGGGGAATGCCTCTTTCATTCACATGTGTGGGTAAAGGGGGCTCTGCTTCATTTCAATATTGATAGCGAAAATCAGAAGAACCTGATCTCAGCAAAGGTCATCAAGAAGCTAGACCTGTCGATGACACAACACCCACAACCCTACACCATCGGATGGCTTCACTAAGGAAGAGATCTTTGCATCATCCAATAGTGTCATCTTCCCTACGACATCCAGCCTTTCAAAGATGAGGTATTGTGTGATATTTCTCTTGTTGAATTTTGTGATGTTATTTTAGGACAACAATATTTTTGGAAGCGACGTGATATGTATGAGCCTAGACCCCACAATGTATTATTACTTTGGGTAGACAATTGTACAAGATACTAGAGGTAGCATTGCCTACATCTATTTCTTTAATATCTTCTAAGAAATGCAGTAAGATCATTTCACAGACCGGGAAGTTCGTCTTCTTTGTGATCTGTGCTCACATTAAGTAGAAGGTTTCAGCCACATCTGTGACATGTACACAGAGCCTCTCTTTGCAGAAGAAGAAAGTGGATGAGATCATGGAAGAGTATAGAGACATCTTCTCCTCACCCACCGAGGTACTGATGCATTGCCAAGTCAAGCATCCAATTGATCTAACCCCCAGTGCACCTCTACCTAATGGACCATTCTATCATCACTTCTTGATGGAAAATTATGAGATCAAGCGTCAAATCTAAGAGTTTATTAAAAATGGGAACATCAAACCCAACTCCTCCCCTTGCAGAAGCCCGATCGTATTGGTGCAAAAGAAAAACTTGACCTAGTGACTTTGCATTGATGATAGATAATTAAACAAAATCACAGTCAGGAACCGATACCCAATTCCCCAAATTGATGAACTTCTTGACCAACTCAAGGGGGCCAATTTCTTCAGTAATTATTACCTAAATTCTAGAGACCACCAGATTCCCATCGAACCGACTGATGTATGGAAGACAAATTTCAAATCTAAAGAAGGTCTCTTCGAATGGTTGTTCATGCCCTCTGGCTTAACAAATGAACCAACAAATTTCATGAGGTTGATGGATGATGTATTAATACCCTTCACCAACTCTTTTGTGGTGGTATATATGGATGAAATCCTCATCTTCAATAGAACTTCGGAGGAGCACATGCAGCATATTCAACAAGTTTTGAGCACTCTGTGGAAACACAAGCTATATGTCAACTTGGAAAAATGATCCTTTGGCATGAACAAGGTCCAATACTTGGGCTACATTGTTGATGAGCATGGGGTACATGTGGATCCATCTATGATCCAATTCATACATGACTGGATATCCTCGACCACACTAACCGATCTTTGGAGCTTCTTGGGACTTTCCAACTTCTACTAACAATTTGTGTTGGGATTCTCCCATATTTCATGGGCCCTCATCTAAGTGACCAATGGCGGTGGAAAGGAAAATTCTGCATGGGGAAAGGAAAAAAAAATAAGAATTTGATGATCTGAAGAATCGTTTGTTCTCAACTCTAGTACTCTCCTTACCCGATATGAAACAACCATTCAAGATTAATACTGATGCATATGACTATGTTGTAGGCTCATTTATCACTCAACACAGTCATCTAGTAGCATACCATAGTGAGACACTCTCGGATATCGTCTGGAAATACCCCACCTATGACAAGGAAATGTATTCCATTGTGAAATCCTGTCGTCAATGGAAACATTACATTCTGAGAAAGGAGACAATCATTCACACTGATCACAAGCCTCTTCAGTTCACACAGACACAGGGGAAGTTGCAAAATGACCTCCATCAAAAGTGGTCCACATACCTGCAATAGTTCCATATCAACATCAAGTATAAGACAACGAGTAGGAATCGTATCCTTGACTTCCTCAATCGACCTCCCATTGTTGCACTCACCACTGTGATCCATTCCTGTGGGCATGAGGCATCTGAGTGGCCCCAAATTTATCAGTGATATATTGACTTTGCCACCACCTATCAACTCTTGGGTATAGGTGTGAATGTCACCAATTTTCACATTTAGGAGGGACTGTTATGCCATCTAGTCCACCTCTTTTTTCTCGCAAGCAAGTTTGAAAATAAAATTTGGAAGACTCACTATAGTCGGATGACAGGACATTTTGGCATGGAGAAAACCATGTCCATTCTACAGAAACATTTTTATTGGCCAAAACTTCGAGAGGACGTCAGCAAGTATATCAGATCTTGCACTGCCTATGTCATTTCCAAGCCAACCATAAATAAGTAAGGCTTATACACACCTATTCCTACTCCTGAGAGGCCTTGGGAATCCATCTCGATGGATTACATGTATGGCCTTCCATCCACCAAGCAAGGAAACGATTGCGTATTTTTGTTGGTTGATCCATTTTTGAAGATGGTCATTCTCATAGCCTACAAGAAGAGCATCATAATGGAAGATATTACCGAGTTCTTCTTCGAACAAGTGTGGTTCCATTCTAGGATACCACAAACCATCATCTCAGATCAGGACAACGGGTTCCTTAGTATAGTTTGTTCGAGTCTTTAGTCACTGTTGGACACCAAGCTCACTAAATCCACTGCCTTCCACCCTAAAACCGATGGACAAACAAAGGTCGTCAATCAGATTATTTTGCACATTATGCACATGTATAACTATAAGAATCCACGTACATGGGATGAGAGTCTTTCCTATGTTCAATACAGCTACAACAATGCTCTCCATAGCTCCATCGGTCATAGCCCATTTCAGGTGGGCCTGGGATTCCAACCCTTGGGTCCCATTGATGTTGCACTAGCTATTGCAACCACACATGAAGAATCTTCCCATATTCAGTCTGAGGCCGAAAAATCCACCAGATTCATTGAGCAGAATCAACACATTCACCAATAGGTCCATGATATTTTGTAGAAAGCTAATGCTAAGTACAAGAAGTGCCATGATAAACACCGGGTACTGCACAAGTTTCAAGTGGGAGACAAGGTTTGGTTACATTTGCAGAAAAGAGAGCCTTACAGGGCCCCATCAGAAGCTCTTTCCACTTTGCTATGGGCCTTACACTATCACCAAGGCTATGGGTGACAATGATTTTGAGCTCAACACTCCCCCCTTCATTGTCTTGCACCCAGTGTTCAATATGGACCTCCTCCGACCATATTTTCCCCCATTATTGGACACCTTGGAGATTGCAGAATAGTTGACACCAACAGAGCTCAACCCTGAATACATGGAATGGGAATCCATTGATCAAATAGTGGACACACATGTCAAGGGAAAATGCCAGCAGAGGATCTAGCTTTATCAGATTGTCAAGGCAGGGAAACTCTTGCACCAAGGAAACTGGATCACCCAGGGCCAAATTCAACAGAAATTTCCTCACCTCATGGGGGAACTCAATGCAATGGATATCATTTCTTCCTAAGGGAGGAGGGATGATCTAGGTGGATATTGGTAGCCACCCACCTATTCCAATTGGCTTCTCCTAACAATGTTTAGTTCAACACGTTTCTCTATAATTATGACATTTCTTTGTAATTGTGGTTTTTTCACTTCTGAGGATATCTTGAATCCCTACACAGCATCGAGGTGGATATTTATGGCCTCCCACCTATTCCAACTACCTTATTTTGGAAGTTTTCATGTTAGTACATCTTTTTGTACTTCCAGGGCCTTTGGGGCCCTAAACAATGTTTTTTTTGGCTTGTCACGGTCAAATTGTAATCAGAGTCAGAGTTTTACGACATAATGTGTAGTTCTCTAAAATACCTTTCCAATGGGCTATCACACACCTAAAACAAAGGTTGTATGCAAAAGTTACGACACTGATAAGTTGAGGTACCAACTTACCCATCGAGAACCACATAAATTTTGGCATTTCATCTCCCAGGGTTAGGTTTTTGGATGTCTAGGGTTTTTGAATTCATGAGTAATATTAAAAAAATCCTCTGGAGCCTCATTCTAATCATTCTTCTCAGACAAATTCATGCAGCAACCACATCTCTTCTCAGATATAACTACCACCATTCGAGCAAGTTGTTTTTGGTTCTACAGTTTTACAGTTTCAACCTATTTTGTTTATTCAATAGAAGTTATTGTTCACTGGACATTTTTTGTTGTTCTTTGTATCTATGTGTTATTGTATTCAACCTTTTATTCATTTTGTTCCTTTCCTAAATCTGGATCAATAAGTTTCAATTGATTTTATTACAGGTTTAACCAAATCTGAAGGAAATACTATCATCATGGTAGTAGTGGATCGACTGACAAAGTATGTCATTTTTTTCTCTCTTTCTCATCCTTTCAAAGAAAGTACAATAGGCACACCATTCATGAAAATATTTTAAAATATAGATGGAATCCCCAATATTATTGTAAGTGACAAAGATCCAATATCCATTGGAAATTTTTGTATTGAATTTCTTTCTTGTTTGGGTACTCAATTGGATGACACGTCATCTTACCACCCTCAATATGATGGGTAGACTGATATTGTGAATAAATGTCTAGAATTATGTATTTGTTTCTTTTCATTTTATAAATAGACACAATGGGTCAAGTCGTTGCCCTTGGTGGAATGGTGGTACAACACATCCTTCCACACTTCGTCAAAAATATCCCCATTTCTGGCACTTTATGGATATCATTCTCCATCCATGAAATCACCCTTGAAAGGGAATACAAAGGTTCAAGTAGTGGAGTACCACATAGGGTACCAATGAGAGGTTCTCAAACTATTGAAGGACAACTTGGTTATGGCACAAAATAGGATGAAACAACAAGAAGATCAACATTGCAGTGAAAGGTGATTTGAAGTGGGTGATTGGTTATTTATAAGGATACCACCATATAAACAAAGGTCTCTTAAGAAACAAAAGAAGGAAAATAAATTATCACTCAAATATTATGGCCCCTATAAGTTTTTGCAAAGGATTCGAAGTATGTCTTACAAAATGGAGTTGCCTCCATGTTCACGTTACATCCAGTCTTCCATGTTTCTTTCTTAAAGAAGGTAATCAACAACAAGATCTTGGTACAAACTATTTTACCATATATTAGTGAAGAAGGGAAAATCATACTAGAACCTGAAACAATCCTTGAAACAAGGATTAAGTAGTTGAAAAATTGAGCAATTATAGAGTACCTTGTCAAATGGAAGAACCTACCAATGGAAGAGGCGACATGGGAAGATGATTTCTACATGCAAAAACACCCGTGGTTGGTCAAGTGTTGAGGATAACACTTTTTTGAATGGGAGGGGAATGTTAAGCCCTATACAAAGCCCCATGTTATTTATAAAACCCCTGATTAAGCACTAGATATTGAATTATTATATTTCTAGTGTTATATTTTCATGTAGGCTACTTCATTGCACCCTTTTATTATAGTTGTACCCTTTGTCTCCTATCTATACACACACACACACACACACACACAAACAAACAAAAGCACCAAGGAGACCTAGTCTTAGGATCATCTTATCTCATCATATCTCATTGTGTACATTGAATATATTGGAAAATGGGGTTTCCCCCTCAAAGTGGACTATTATTCATTGATTTTCTATCATTATCAAGGCCTTGGTTCATAACATCATATTATGAACCATACCAAAGGAAAATATATCTAATACATGTGTACATCATAACAAGGTGCCCAACATGTTCATATATCATAAATCATATTATTAACCATACCAAAGGAAAAAGGAATCCAATATAGGTATACATCATAAAAAGGCATCCAACATGTGCATATATCATAAATCATATTATGAACCATATCAAGGAAAGATATCCAATATAATTATACATAATAATGAGGCATCCATCATGTGCATATATCATAAATCATACCAAAGGAAAATGTATCTAATTTAGATATACATCATAACAAGGTATCCAACATGTGATTCTCATCAATCATATTAGAACAATGACATATCATATTAAACCATCATTAAGGGTCATCATTCGGAGTATGAATTCTTCATGCAATATTAATATGTATAACATCAACACATCAACAAGTGCATATGGTGTCAACCACACTATCAAGGATTAATCATGTTAACCATCATCCAATAATTATAATTGACCATTATCAAGAACATTTAATGCTATCATTAATTAATTAGGAAATATCATCCATCATCACAAACTAGACAATCACATAGGTGTCTAGGTCCATTATACCCAATCCTTGGTAGAAGCAAGAACAACATGATGGTGATTCCAAAGCATCATATCCTACTAGTTAGACTAAATTATCAACACATCGCATTGCCTTGATCATATTAACATCATATCAAAAAAGGTTTACTCATAATAAGCCACCGAGGGTATATTTGTCGGGTCACATATGTCTCAATGCAAGTAACTATTCAATAAGGGGGCATCCCAAACTAAGAGTCCAACTAACCATATAAAACACTCAAGTCTAGAAAGAGGGTAGCTAGCACATAACATGAAGCTTAAAGTTACTCGAAGAGAGCACAATGCATATTAAGATGAAATTCATTAAAAACTAACCACCGAGGGAAACCTCAACCATATTTCATGGAGGATTATACTTTTAATAATTAGCTAGAAATTATTAGTGAAGATCCAATCATCCATAATTAATGATAACATCAACCATCATAGATAGATCAATATCTCACATAGCCCTCACATGCAATGTGGGGTGTTACAGTACTAAAATATCAATAGTATTAAAATGAAACAATAAAGCTATCCTTTGAATAAATTCTTCTCTCAGTCCACTATTGTTGTAGGATGATTTTTAAGAATTAATCTCCATCCTTGTACTGCCTTATAGAATGTGTTTAAAATTTCTTGAAATTTTATCGCTTTCCTCTTAGATCCCTTAATGAATAACAATATGTCATCCACAAATAAAAGGTATTTTAATAAAAAGTGTTTTAGGTTTACTAAACCTATCTTTATCTTTATGCCTTCTCTATTCCCTTTCCTTTTAGACTCCATTATTTCCTTACTTAAACCTTCATCAAACACAATAATGGTAATAAAGGAAATCTTTAGGCTTAATATTCTGGTTGGCTTTAAAAAATTCTAAAGATTCCCCATTAATCATAATAGTAAAATTCATAGAAAAGATGTATCCCATGATCCAATCTAATTTACAATAAAAAGATTAAAACCTACATAAATTAAGATTAACCTCAAATACAACTAGTTAGTTTTTTCATAGGCTTTAACTTTGACTTTTGTTTTCAAAAATTTGTTAACAAACGATTACTTATCTTGTAAATTCATATGGTAGTGCTACTTTTGGTTTGTAAAATATTATGTTGTTCCACTTTTGGAATTTTAGAGGGTCACTAATGTTGGAGTTACTTCACACACACCTAGGATTTATTTTTCCTAAGGTTTTTCCTTGTTTATTAGTCATAATTAGTCATTATCCAATATCCTATATTTTAGGGGAGAATATTCCACCTGAAGAATATTCTCTTTTAGTTGACACTTTAGTTTGACTATTTGAGTTGAGTTTAGATGTTGCATTGGTTTTTTCACCATGCAACATTGGGATCATCACTAGATAATGTGCACTTGCCTTGGGATCATCACCAGACTATCGCATTACCCGTGATTCCCTGATCTACTCTTCACTACTCTCTGTTCATTTAGTTAACTGAAGACTAGTTAACTAGTTAACTCAGCTAGGTGGCAGTTCACTCCCGTATTCCTAAGAGACTAGACTAGGTGGAAGTTCACTCTTGTAACTGCTAGTGTGTGTCTAGATCACTCTATACCATGACTATGGCGCATTGGTTCTCCTCTAGTGTGCACTCATTGAGTTATACAAAGTATATCATGTGTAAATAATTCATTATTCAAAACGGTTAATGAGAATTCATCCATTCTTTCTCTCCTTTTTCTTATTTCTCAATTTCTCTCTGCAAATGTGTGTAGTATTTTCTAGCTATATCTATTATGTGCAAGTTCAAAACATTTACATGGTATCAGAGCCGACGGACTGCTAAGCATAAGCTACACCAAAATGTTTTGCAGGTACAAAATATTGAAGACAACGGAAAGATGGATTTCCAAAAAGAATTCATTCTTACACTTTACAACTAATTTTCATGGAAGGAGAAAATAGCCATACATATATGAACCAGAGGGTTGTATAGGTTAACCTTGAATACAAATACAAAAATGACATCAGCCATAGAAAAATCCAATGATTTAAATCACATGGATGAGGCACTCGGAACAATTTGCAGTCTTATTTCTCCCGATCTCCTTTTCCATATATCTTACTGTAAGACTCCCAATGAATCCTAGACCACCTTGGAAGGGATATTTGGCAAACAAGATGATATGAGGGGACACATGTTGGAGGTGGAATTTCTTACATTAGATCCAAAAATCTTCGACAATATCCAATGTTTCTTTACAAAATTCAAGGATTTATTGTTGCAACTCAAAGCTTGCGGGGTTGATAAATCGAAGGAGGAAAAACAAATGGTTCTCACCATTCTCTCCAAGCTTGGTCTTGAATTCTTTGTATTCATATCCACATTCCATCCTGTCATATTCACCTCTAGAGCCACCTGGAAGATGCCTTCTCTTGAGGAATTTATCAAATCCCTGACACAAGAGAAAGCCAAGCTCATCAACATGGGCACAATCAAAGGCCCAAAGGTGCATTCACTCACTATGCAAGATGGAAGCCAAAAATATCATAAATCTAAAGATAAATACAAAAGGAAAGCTCATGCACATTTGAAGAAGGAAGGGTACACAAAACCCTTCAATGATGCCTTCGGATCTAAAGGGGAAAAGGGAAGAAAAGGGGAGAAATTCACATACTATCACAAAGGATTCCATCCAGAATATGCATGCATGAAAAAACAAATAGATCTAATGACTCAAATACTTCAGAAAAAACAACCTTTGAGATCACATCCCCGAGGGTGCCAAGAAGAAGAAGAAGATCAGAATCTCAAGAAAGGCAATTCTAGCCATGTCTTGATTTCCATCAACTCCTCTCTCGATGCTTGGACCGTTGATTCAGGAGCATCACATCACATGACTGCCTAAAAAACTATATATTCTTCATTGGATGCATGAAAATGTCCTCCTATTATGATGGGGTACAACTCTTCTGTCAAAGTCACCGGCAAAGGAAGGATTGAACTCACCAATGGAAGCTTCGAGAATGTCTTTCACATTCCCAAACTTTTCGTCAACCTTCTCTCCATGTATTAGATGACGAATTCTGGCATTGGAAAGAAATTCATTATCACACCAAATTTCGTGGACATCTACGACATGAAAACCAACTCTGGGGTTTATACCGGTGAGGGAAATGATCAATCTAGATTGTATACATTTTCTGAATTCATTGAACCTAATTCTACTTTACTGCTTACTCATACTGATGAAAGTAGTATGATATGGAACAAAAGGTTTGGACATTTGAATTTCAGATACATGAAACATCTTAGAAAGAAAAGATTGGTTGATGGTCCACCAGACATCCATTTATCCAAGGGAGTATGTGAGGGATGTGTTCTCGGAAAACAACCTCAAGAGAAATTCAACAAAGGAAAGTCTCAGAGAGCCTCTGCACCTTTAGATCTGATCCACATTCCAACACCTCAAAGATTTCAAAGCCTTGGTTGAGACACAGTCTGGAAATAATATAAAAGTCCTATAAAGTAATAATGGGGGAGAGTATGTAAATCATGAGATCCATAATATTTTTCATGAGACAAGGATTCAATTGCAGCACACAGTTCCCTATACTCCGCAGCAAAACGGAGTTGTTGAGTGGAAAAACAGATCTTTAAAGGAGATGAAATCTTGCATGCTGCATGAAAATTTACTACCACAGATACTATGGGTCGAAGCACTTAATTGTGAAACATACATGCAAAACAAATCTCCCCATAGATCTGTCAAGGATAAGACCCCCTACGAAGCTTGGAGCGGACTCAAACAGGAAGTGACCCACTTTCGTATTTTTGGTTCACGTGCATGGGCCTAGATTCCCTCTGAAAAGAGGAAGGCACTTGATCCACAGAGAACTAAGTGTGAAGGGATATAGAATTATAGATCTTTCCTCGGACTGACTCATCATTGAGAGAAGTGTCCAATTCGAGGAAAGTGTCTCGCATGCACCTCAGCAGCCACATGCAGACACCTTCATTCGTCCACCTGTCCGAGATGATGAGCATGCACATGTCAAATATTATTCATATGAGATTCTGATTTAGAGGACTCAGATGATTTAGATTCAGAATCAGTACAGTCAGATGCAGATTCAGAGAATCCAGATGCAGTTGCACAGCCAAAGAAGAGGCCCAAGTGGGCACAAACTATTCTTCAGGATTCAAGGGATCTTGTTGGTGATCCAACCAATATTAGGAGGACTCGATCTGATTTCAAGGAGCCTCCTATTGCACTCAATTTTGCTGAACCATTTCACTCCAGGCATATTTTCTTGGCTCAGTCTTCATATCCACAGTCTTATGGGGAGGATGCTCGAAATCCCTTTTGGGAATCCTCCATGCAGGAGGAGTACAACTCCCTCCTCGAGAACCAGACTTGGGATCTAGTTCCCCTTCCTTCTAGAAGGAAACTTGTCAGATCCAGATGGGTCTACAGGACCAAGAGAACATAAGATATACATATTAGCAGATACAAAACCAGGCTTGTTTCCAAAGGCTTTCAACAGGTTCATGGTATTGACTATGATGGGACCTGTTAGCACTCTGTAAATTTTGTCCGACTGAATAGACAAATGAAAGAGGTAAATTTTTCAACCAGCTTTAGAGCCGAGGCACTAGCCTTCTCAACTCAGAGAGGGCTCTCTCATGTCACTTGATATATCTATAGAAATCAGTGGCTAGAGTTGGTTTGTTTTGGAGGATTTTATAAACTTTGTTTGCCAAAAAGAGGAGGGACACACAAGGCTATGGATTCAAAATTATGAAATTGAATGAAAACAATGATCAACCAATAGAACTCTACAGAGGATAAAGGCTAAGTAAGGCAAGGAATCTGAGTTGTAACTTGAAATTTGCAGAGTGTAAGAGGAAAGGGGAAAAACAAGTAACTACATCAGAGCATTAATAAAATGAATTCTGAATTAGTTAGGAAGAAATACACATAGTTTAAATTGCTTAAGCCAAGAGCATCAAATGATGAATTATGGGCTTTTAACTCTCCAATTTAAACAGAAGACAGTGTAAATGGAATTAAAGAACACAGGAAATACAAACAGTGAAGGAAGACAAAACTCATATCATAGCCATTAGAATCATTTCATGAACAGTTCAAAATGATTCTGCATATGTATTCAATTCAGTCCCAGAAAAATTACAATAGAGTCCAAAACCACCAGAATTGTGCCCTTGCACTTCTGCCCATCCTTAATACACTCAGAACCTCTAATACTTATACAATTCGAGTTTCTTCAGTGTGCAACCGGTTACGATAAATGAAATGAAACGTTACAGCTTCTTTAATGATTACAAATGACGGTTTTCAGAAAAGAAAAAAAAATGTTTCATGACCCCTACAGATTCCTCTGACGCTCCAGCTCCTTCCTCTCTGCCACATTCTCTTTGAAATGTCACTCATAATCTTTCAAATATAATTTCATTTATCCACATTCTCATTAAACATTTGGGAATAATATATTTGAAATATAAAATAATTCCCAAATATTTTCTATCTTGTAAAATTAAATATCCATAATTTAATTCATGCCCGTGGTTTTTAAAACCATGTCTTGTTTGCCCAATTCACCATTTCATTGTAAAAAACATTTATTGTTACCATTTCCTGTGAAAAACATTTACTGTGTAATGTTTTTCCAATTTACCGTTTCACTGTGGAAAAAACATTTACTGTGTGTTTTTTCTATTTTACCGTCTTTGGTAAAATACCTTTTATCTTCTTCTTTTACTTATTAAAACCTTTGGATAAATAATTATCCAAGTCTTCGTTCACGTGCATCTTCCCATTTAAATCCTTTTCATGGAAATTAATCTCTTTGATTTGTAAAATGTGAATTTCACCTTTGTAAAACAATTTCACCGTGAGGAGGAATTTCTTTTATTGGAAATCTCATAATCATTATTGAAATGCACTCCTGGAAAAATGTCACACATAAAACTTATGATAAATGTTTGCATTAACTATATCGGGCTTGGGAAAAAGTGGTTTAATCCAAACTACTTTTACCTCCCTTCTCGTTACTTTAATCCCCAATATGTATGTGCGCCCTCCATCCAACCTTTGACTTTTCCACATTATAAATTGAGATTTGTGCCCATGATTTGACGTGATTTCATAAATTAAATATTGGATTAAATATTAATATAAATATAAAAATATTTATATTAATAATAAAAAAAAACCTTTTTTCTATTTTCGAAGGACTTTGGGCATATGAGGCTTAACACATGATTTTGTGGATGGGATAAGGGTGCTTAATAAAAGGCATATTTTTATTTTTTTTTTCAACTGGAATACGAAAATAAGGGTAAAAATGAATGAAGTGATGGAACTAAGGGATTTAGATAAGAATTAAGGCTAGGTATAAGCTCAGGATATTTGCCAACTTTTGACTCATGGAGTACATGATTGTTTTGGATGATCCATTGGGTGAAGGATTTAGGTGATGGGAGCTTGATGGAGGTGGTGAAAAATTTAGAAAATATGAGTGGAAAAATAACACAAGGACAAGATGCTTTGGAAAAATAAAATGCAAATCAACAGGTGATAACACCATCAACTTCCGATATCGGGAGTTGGAAAAAACGGTTTTGAGTAGACCTCTTTTTTCCCGGACGTACCTCTGGTGTCACCACGCATCCAAAACCAAAACCAGAATGGTTTCCCTAGCCCGCCTTCGAATAATTATCTTTTGCACTGCTTCATTCTCTTATATGTGCCTTAGTCGTTGACCTGGGCTTCTTCAAGATCGACGGTCCGCTGAGTTATACCTTTTGCGCTTCCATTATATTTGTCTATATGAAACTGGATATAGCCCATCCCCCCAAACTATCATACTTCCACAGTGATATAGAATTTCGCTAAATTTCTGAAATTTGGATCATGATATGAAAATTGTTATGGTGATAACATTGGCTCCAACTGGGGATGTTATCCTCCCTGCAAGGTAGCAAAGAACTCGTAGAACCAGTTCTTGATCTATTGGGATGCTCCCAAAACATGTATGTGTACCCTGCTCCGACCTGTCACCAGTGTCCACTGAAAACCAAACTCTGCACACTACTCTCAACTGGATACTGAATACTGAATACACTGCTAAAATATGACTGTACACACTACTGGAAATCCAAACTGAAAAATGCTTGACCAACAAGCTTATTTTCACACTCCTATCTACTCTAAAACTGTTGAAATGAATACTTAATCAAGTGATACTAAAGTGCCAATGCAGCCAATCAAGCAATTGGCTTCTCGATTCTCTCTGCTCACATTTTTCTTAAGCAGGTAGACAAATGTAAATAATGGAAGCTGAAAACAATAGTTGAATCCAAAACTTGAACTTATGAATGAAACAAACTCCTCCTTCACTTCAGACTGTAATAAGATGGCTATGGGATCTTGAAAACCATGAAAAAACATTTCTTCTTGATGAGAAAAAACAGAAAGACAAGCCTCTTTCATAAGTTTTTGTTGTTCTTTCTCTATTTCTTCAGTTCTGAGAATATTTTCTAATGAAATTGAAACAATAGGTTTGTCTACTTCTCCATGCATCTCAACAAAACATTCATACATTCTTGAACATCTTCAAATGTGACAACCATATTATGTGCATCCTCTTCTTCGTCAAACAATTCTGATTTGGTTTTATTAAACTTTTGGAAATTTGCTTGAGGACTGACATTTTGACTTTCAAATGAATTAATAGAAATAAGTTCATGCTCATAATCTTCTTGCAAATGTGAAAAGATAACAGCATGCACTATTTCACAGTCTAGAGTTCCCATGGATGCATTTTCAAAACCATGATTTTCAAATGAATCAAATAAAACCATTTCCTCTTCATTATCTTTTCGTATTTCTGGTTGAAAAATGGCATATGTTGTTTTGTTGCTTTCCTGAAGCTCTATGTCATTTGTTTGTTCATTGCTGGAATTTTCCATAGATGTAGTTTCAGAATCCTCATCCATGTCTAGGCCACTTAGAGTTTGAACAGCCAAATCATTCATAAGGGGAGAAAAACAACCTTGAAACACTTTGTCTTGCTAAAAATCTTGTTGAATATCTTCATCAAGTTTAGGGGAAGGAAAATGATTTTCAGCGACAACTTCTTGATCAGCTTCATCTTCAACCAAAGGAGGGGATACTATTTGTTGTTGGGATGAATATTCATAAAGGGCTTCTATGATTTCATCATTCATACACTCTTCATCACCAAAAACATTTTCAAGGTACTTAATCAAATGTTCACAAAATTCACAACAATATTCAAACACCAAGGATGAAGGATTAGACTCTCTGTAATGCTTAAAGAATGTTATATGGAAATATTTAAGAGAGTATAAGTTGTCTGGTTTTAAACCTTCATACCATAATCTTGCTTTCCCCTTTAAAGTAGCCATAAACATTTTCATCACACAATCCTCATGAAGTTCAACACCCATCTTACATATGTGCATATGAAATCTAATCAAGTGCAAGGCAGCATCATTTCCTTTCCCATATTCGAATTTAGGCAAATAATTTTGCCAATTTATGTGAGGAATACGATTTGGAAAGCCAAGAATATGAGATCAATTCATTGGAGCATACCTTGCAAATTTTGAACTCATCTTCGTACAGTGGAGTCGCCAATGATGTTTTGGAAGCTGGATTTTTCATTGAGAGTGGAGTCGCCAGTGAAAGTTCAAATTTTCGGATTCTTCTACCAGTGGAATCGCCTTCAAAATGATTTTTTGATGTGTGGAGTCGCCAGAGTAGGAATACAGCCAATATGTGCCTAAGTGTTTGTATCTCTCAGACCTTAAAACTCAACCATGTCGTTCTTCCCAGGGAAAAATTTTCAATTTCATCCCCAGCAACGGCGCCAAAATGTTAGCACTTTGTAAATTCTGTCCGACTGAATAGACAAACGACAGAGGTAACTTTTTCAACCAGATTTTGAGCCGAGGCACTAGCCTGCTCAACTCAAAGAGGGCTCTCTCATGTCACTTGATACATCTATGGAAATCAGTGGCTAGATTTGGTTTCTTTTGGGGGCTTTTATAAAATTTGTTGGCCAAAAAGAGGAGGGACACACAGGGCTATATAGTCAAAATTCTGAAATTAAATGAAAACAATGATCAATCGATAGAACTCTATAGAGGATAAAGGATAAGTGAGGCAATAAATCTGAGTTGTAACTTGAAATTTGCAGAGTGTAAGAGGAAAGGGGAAAAACAAGTAACTGCATCAGAGCATTAATAAAATGAATTGTGAATTAGTTAGAAAGAAATACACACAGTTTAAATTTCTTAAGCCAAGAGCATCAAATGATGAATTCTGGGCTTTTAACTCTCCAATTTAAACATAAGACAGTGTAAATGGAATTAAAGAACATAGGGAATACAAACAGTGAAGGAAGACAAAACTCATATCATAGCCATTAGAATCTTTTCATGAACAGTTCAAAATGCTTCTGCATATGTATTCAATTCAGTCCCAGAAAAATTACAATAGAGTCCAGAACCACCAGAATTGTGCCCTTTCACTTCTACCCATCCTTAATACACTCATAACCTCTAATACTTATACAATTCAAGTTCCTTCAGTGTGCAACTGGTTACGATAAATGAAATGAAACGTTACAGCTTCTTTAATGATTACAAATGACAGTTTTCAGAAAAAACGTTTCATGACCCCTCCAGATTCCTCTGACGCTCCAACTCCTTCCTCTGCCACGTTCTCTTTGAAATGTCACTCATAATATTTCAAATATAATTTCATCTATCCATATTCTCATTAAACATTTGGGAATAATATATTTGAAATATAAAATAATTCCCAAATATTTTCTATCCTATAGAATTAAATCCTCATAATTTAATTCATGCCCATGGTTTTTAAAACCATGTCTTGTTTTCCCAATTCACCATTTCATTGTAAAAAACATTTACTGTTACCATTTCCTGTGAAAAACATTTACTGTGTAATGTTTTTCCAATTTACCGTTTCCCTGTGGAAAAAAAATTTACTGTGTGTTTTTTCATTCACGTGCATCTTCCCATTTAAATCTTTTTCATGGAAATAAAAATTAATCTCTTTAATTTGTAAAATGTGAATTTCACCTCTGTAAAACAATTTCACTGTGAGGAGGAATTTCTTTTACTGGAAATCCCATAATCATTATTGAAATGCGCTCCTAGAAAAATGTCACACATAAAACATATGATAAATGTTTGCATTAATTATATCGGGCTTGGGAAAAAGTGGTTTAATCCAAACTGCTTTTACCTCCAATGTGCTCCACTTTAAAACACGTGTCCACCAAATAAACCATAGTAGTTTTCTCCGGTCCGCCTTCACATAATTAGCCTCCTCGTTACTTTAATCCCCGATATGTATGTGAGCCCTCCATCCAACCTTTGACTTTTCCACATTATAAATTGAGATTTGTGCCCATGATTTGACGTGATTTCATAAATTAAATATTGGATTAAATATTAATATAAATACAAAAATATTTATATTAATAGTTAAAAACCCCTTTTTTCTATTTTCGAAGGACTTTGGGCATATGAGGTTGAACACATGATTTTGTGGATGGGATAAGGGTGCTTAATAAAAGGCATATTTTTTATTTTCAACGGGAATACGAAAATAAGGGTAAAAATGAATGAAGTGATGGAACTAAGGGATTTAGATAAGAATTAAGGCTAGGTATAAGCTCGGGATATTTGCCAACTTTTGACTCGTGGAGTACATGACAGTTTTGGATGATCCATTGGATGAAGGATTTAGGTGATGGGAGCTTGACGGAGCTGGTGAAAAAGTTAGAAAATATGAGTGGAAAAATAACACAAGGACAAGATGCTTTGGAAAAGTAAAATGCAAATCAGCAGGTGATAACACCATCAACTTCCGATATCGAGAATTGGAAAAAATGGTTTTGAGTAGACCTCTTTTCTCCCTGACATACCTCTGGTGTCGCCATGCATCCAAAACCAAAACCATAATGGTTTCCCTGGCCTGCCTTCGAATAATTATCTTCCACGCTGCTTCATTCTCCGATATGTGCCTTAGCCATTGATCTGGGCTTCTTCAAGATCGACGGTCTACCGAGTTATACCTTTTGCGCTTTCTCTATATTTGTCCATATGCCGCTGGATATAGCCCATCCCCCAAACTATCATACTTCCATAGTGATATAACATTTCGCTAAATTTCTGAAATTTGGATCCTGAAATGAAAATTGTTATGGTGATAACAGGACCTTCGCTCGAGTAGTGAAAATGGATTCCATACAATTGGCACTTGCCATTGTGGCAACCAAGGGATGGGAAGTCCATCATATGGACATGAGGAATGCATTTCTTCACGGTGATCTCTCTAAGGACATCTACATGGAGCATCCCCAAGGATTTATGCAGGACTCATATTTGGTCTATCGACTAAAGAAGTCCCTTTATGGCCTCAAGCAGGCTCTGAGGGCATGGTATGCCAAGATGGACTCCTACCTGCTTTCACAGAACTCTGCACATTGTAAATCGGAACCAAATATCTACATGATCAGGACGGATGACTCACTTCTACTCTTAGTTATGTACGTTGATGATTTGTTGATCATCGGTTGCTCGACTTCAGCGATTGTTGCAGTCAAGAGGATTCTACATGACAGGTTTTTTATGACAGACATGGACCCTCTACACTTCTTCCTTGGACTCGAGATCATTCAAGATGCATCATACATCAAACTGTCTCAGGCCAAGTATGCATGAGATCTCCTTGAGAGATTTCACATGAAAGACTGCAAGTCTTCTCTGACTGCTTTCCTCTTAGGAGTCAAACTTGAGGATGATGGGGAGACTCCACTGGTTGACAGCACACTGTATAGACAGCTAGTGGGGAGCTTGTTGTATCTCACACACTCAAACTAGACCTCTCTTATGCAGTTGGTGCAGTTTCCAGGTTCATGCAGGCGCTGCATGAGCTACATTGGAACGATACAAAGCATATCCTTCGATACATACATGGCGCCATCACCTTTGGGATTCATTATGAAATAAACTCTACATTATATCTCATCGGGCTTACTGATTCTGACTGGGCTGGTGATATCACTAATTGCAAGTCCACATCTAGTTACTCACTCAGTCTTGGTTCTGAGCCTATTTGTTGGTCAAGCAAGAAGAAAGCTTCCATTGCTCTATCTTCAGTCGAGGAAGAGTAAAGACGAGTAGTTAACATAACCATTCAGGCTATGTGGATACAACATTTTCTCACTAAGTTGGGCATTCAGTTTCATCGGTCGATCATCATTTGGTGTGACAACCAGAGCACTCTAAAGTTCTGCAGAGATCCAGTTCAGAGGCAGTGGACGAAGCACATCGAGATCCACATGCACTACATCAGGGACTTAGTACACGAAGGGATCATCGACCTACAGTTATGTCCTTCAGCAGAACAAACAACAAACATCTTCATGAAGACCTTCATTGAGAAGAAGTTCCATTCTCTGTGAAGTCGTCTTGGAGTGAAGGACACAGTTGTCTAGCAAATGTAGTTCTTATTACATACATTGTACCTTGAGGGGGGGGTTCCCATGAGTTTTCCCTCTTTCCTCACTTTATTTCAGTGTATCTTTTGTATTTGGGTACCTAATATGGCCTCGTTGTCGGACCCATTATTTATTTTCACCATAGTGATGTTCAGGGGTGGTGTTGGAGTTACTTCACACACCTAAGATTTATTTTTCCTAAGGTTTTTCCTTTTTTATTAGTCATAATTAGTCATTATCTAGTCTCCTATATTTTAGGGGAGAATATTCCACCTGAAGAATATTCTCTTTCAGTTGACACTTCAGTTTGACTAGTTGAGTTGAGTTTAGATGTTGCATTGGTTTTGTCACCATGCAACATTGGGATCATCACCATCTAATGCGCACTTGCCTTGGGATTATCACCATACTGTCGCATTACCCTTGATTCCTTGATGTACTCCTCACTACTCTATGTTCATTCAGTTAACTGAAGACTAGTTGACTAGTTAACTCAGTTAGGTGGTAGTTCACTCCCGTAATTTTCTGAGAGACTAGACTAGGTGGCAGTTCACTCCCGTAATTGTCTGAAAGACTAGACTAGGTGGTAGTTCACTCCCGTAAATTTTCTGAATAAAAATAAAATTTTATTTTTTTAATATCAAAAAATTATGCATAATTTTTTTTAATTAATTAAAAAACAACTTACTTTATATTCATTTCCAAACCATTGTCCCTGAACTTCATAAACATTCAACCTTCAACTAAATATACAAAGTAATTCTTAATAGAGACACTAACATGGAGCACACAAAATAAAAGAATTAATAAAATCACATAAATATAAAGAAATTTCCAAAAGAATATATATATATATATATATATATATATATATATATATATATATAACCAAAAAGTTAAAACCATTATTACAAATATTTAAAAAAATTGACTCAATATCATAAGCCCATATATATTTTGATTGACGTTAATAACCAAACTGTACATTTTTAGTTGATACTACAGATATTTAGAGAGTGCTCAACTATATAGGGGCGATGAATGGAATACTCATTAACTAATCCCACTTCAAAATCTATTCACTAATGCTCACGTGTCCATTGGGGGTTATTTGATCCATTTTAAGGTTTAATGCGTCCATCACATTACGAGGGACAAATTTATTCGAAGGGCCATATGGTCAAATGGTTTATGATTTTTTTAAATGCAATTATTATATTTATGTTATTGTTATATTGAATTCTTAAAATTGGAATAAATGTGATGATGTAAAACAGAATAAATTTATGAGGGACAAATTTATTCCAAGGGATTTATGGTCAAATGGTTTATGATTTTTAAATGAAATTATTATTTTTATCGTATTGTTACAATATTGAATTTTTATTAATCAAATTAATGTAATAATTAGAATGAATATTTTTTAAATCAAATTAGAATATATGTAATGATGTAAATTGGAATAAATTTGTTGTATTTTATTAAGGGACTTATGGTCAAGTGATTTATGATTTATGATTTTGATTTTTAAATGAAATTATTATTTTATGGTATTGTTATATTGAATTTTTAAAAATTGAAATTAGAATAAATGTAATGATGTAAATTGGAATAGCTATAGAATGATGATTTTGTTTTATTTGGGTTATTGACATTTTGTTCAAGCTTGGTGGAATTTGTTCTCGTGAGGATTAGAATCAGTGGAAATAAGAAATGAGGTAATTAGAAAGATTTGTGATTATTTGAAACTTTTCAAAAAAAAATTCTATAGGGATCATCTAGAAAGTAAGTAAGTATTCTACGATTCAGACCCTTCACTAAAAAAAAGAGAGGAGGAGAAAAGAGAAGAAACTGACTTAGATGCTATGGGTACGATAAGAAATTAGGGTTTGATTAGAAGAGAGAGAGAGAGAGAGAGAGAGAGAGAGAGAGAGAGAGAGAGAGAGAGAATTGAAATCTCCTTTCACAAAGATTTCAAATGTCCCAAGGTATGGAAACATAAAGTCCCAAGGTATGGAAACCTAGTAATAAACTAACTCAACTAAGATGAGATATTATCGCTTCCTTCTGCTCCAAGATTCTTACCAATACATTATCGTTATTCTTCTCCGGATTATAATCCCTAATGAGGAAATAGCTCCATGAGCAAAGGCCTCCGTCATAATAAACCCGACAATATATTGATGATGAGTATATAATGCATCTTGGGTGGTGAAGTCTTGTGCTATGAATGCATAAGTGGGTAAAGAATACATGTGTTGAGCTACCAAAGAAGTGATAACCCCCAAATAAGCCAAAGAAAGACCCAATTGAAAATGAAGATAATTATTTATTGTGTTATAGAGACCCTTATGTTCGCATCATAATAGGCCTCCTCGAGGAAAATGTGCCTCGAAAATATATTCCATACTATGACCAATACCAAAGTTGGTTCTATACATATGAACAACAATTGAAAAAACAAATGCAATAGTTAAATGATGATGAGCCATATCAGTCAACCATAAACTTTGAGTTTGTGGATGGAATCCTCCAAGAAGAGTTAGAATAGTAGTTCCCACCCTTTGGGAGGTACCCAATAAGTGACTACTAGAATCAGGATTTTGAGCATAAAGATTCCACTGACTTGTGAAAAGTGGTCCTAAACCTTGGGGATGTGGTAATACATTCAAAACATTATCCCATATGACATAGTCTCCCCTTGATTCAGGAATAGCGACATGAAGTAAATTTTGTGTCCAAGCTAGAGAAGTAACTTCGAAGAGTCCCTACAAATGATGATTAAGACAAGATTCGACATTTTTGAACCATGAAACACTTGGTCTCCATTTAGGTTGTAGATGTAACCTACCCGCTATTAAAAAATGACAGAAACAAATATAAATAAAAGATCTCCAGCATAAAGATCTTTGTTAGTGCGTAAGCCAATCATATACCACCACTAATAAACATCGGAATAATCAATATTGATTGGACTGGGAGAACCTCCTCAGGTAAAGGATTCTATAGCTATTTGACCAAAATGAGGATCCAAAATTGCATGAGCAATGTGTATTACATGAAAGGGATCATTTACCCATGCTTCAAAATCGTCTTTTCAAGCCACATGGAACAAATGACCAGAGGTCCACATAAATATTATTTCCAACTGACCAAAGTGGGAAGAAATTTTTTTATGATAAAGGAATTCTTCAGTAATATCATCATGACTCTCGAAGTCATGTGTGGTTGCAATACCAAACCAAATACACCAATTAGTTGGGTCCTGGGATAAGCCTTAGATGACGTTTGGAAACATTGATGCCATAATTCTTTTCAAATCCTCGTAGCCATTATCCTACTGCAATAATTCTTGCCCAAGGAGAACGCCCATGTTGTGATAATTCCACCCAGAAGGTAATGAGCTACTCCTACAACATATCCCTATACAATGCTCAGGGCTCTGGGATGGATAGCAAGAGAAACCTTCATTTTTTTATGGGCCCAAATGATGGATTCAATTATTTCTTTCAAGTACCCATGGCTACTGAATAAGAACATTAAACTAAAGTCCCAAATATAATGAACACCTAAAAATAAAATACCATATGTAGATAATTAAGAACTATAAGATTAGATTAGTTGAGAGGCTTGTTCCCATAGAAAGTCACAAAGCCACCCATTAATCGTAATGGAACTCTGTACAATGTTTCCTCCCATAATATGAGTTACCAGTCCCTGATCACTTATACTACCCCCAACATCAGACTGCATTTTCCAAGTGAAATGGAATATTACTATCAAAATTGCATTATACATCCATAATAAATAAAGGAAAACATGATTCCAGGAAGATACTTGACATGATCCTCCTCTCCCAGGTCCATCACAAGGAAATTGAAAACCAAGATTTGTTTTATCAGGAATTAAACGGGAGCTACGGAAAAACAAAACACCTTTAAGTAGGATTAAAACAATCACATGGATAGTAAATGCATGAATGTGATGTACCAAAGAATTTGCGGTTCCTAAAGGAATTGGTAACAAATCCACTTTGGAACCTACTATCACCAAATCACCACCTCCCCAAGTTAAACTAGTACTCTCTCTCGCACAGGAGTTGTTGAACCATGTGTTGAAGCATGAGTGTTTTGTATCCATTGAACAAAGATAGGTTGTAATTGTACAGCAGTATATGAGAAAATATCTTAAGGACATCTTGGAGTGCTCATAGTACATTATGAATATAAAGATAAAAATTATGGAAGCATAAGAATATACATACCCAGTTGAGGTGTGATACAATTGCATCACGATGTATAAGAACACGATCTAATAAATTGTTGTATCGAATAGTTGGATCATAGTCTCTTACGATAAAAATAGTTGGATATGAAACAACTCCAACTATGATAAACCCACCAATCCACATATGATGTGTGAATAGAAAGAGTTGGGTACCATAGTCAATATCTAGGTATGGATAGGGGGGCATCGAATACATGTGGTGAGCTACGAAAATAGTTAAATATCCTAAAATAGCTAGGTTAATAGCTAATTAATAATGCCATGAGGTAGTTAACATATCGTAAATACCTTTATGGCCCTCCCCCGTAAATGGACCTTTATGAGATTCTAAAATGTCCTTGAGGTTATGGCCAATGATCCAACTGGTCTTATACATATGATCATCTATCAGGAAAAGAACCGTAATATCCAAATGATGATGTGTATTATTGGTCAGCCATAGACCCCCCATTACTGGATTTAATCCTCCAGGAAAAGTAAAAAATTTTGAATATTCCAACCAATTCAGGGTGAAAAATGGGGTCAATCCCTCCACAAAACTGGGATAAAGTTGAGCCAAAATATCGTGATTAAAAACAAATTCATGAGGAAGTGGTATCTCTTTAGGATCCACTCCAACATCTAGAATTTGGTTAATCAGTAGAGAGACATGCATTTGGTGTCCTTCCCAAGATAGAAACCCAAGTCCTAGTAACCCTGCTAAATGATGGTTCAACATGGATTCTACATACTGGAACCAAGCCAATTTTGGGGCAGCTTTGTGATAATGGAACCAATCAGAAAAAAGAATTAGCATTGCAAAGATCAATACACCAATTCAAGTGAAGTAAAGTTGTGATTCACTGGTTATTCCATATGCTCCCAAAATCTAGAAGAACCCAGAGGTTATTTGTATCCCTTGAAAACCTCCACCTAGATCCCCATTCAATATTTCTTGACCTACTATTGGCCAAACTACTTGGGCACTGGGTTTGATGTGAATGGGATCACCCAACCATGCTTCATAATTAGAGAAATGAGCATCATGAAAGTACATCCCACTTATCAAAATAAAGATGATGGCTAGTTGAACAAAATGAGCACTAAATACTTTTTGATACATAACTTATAAATCATCAGTATGACTATAAAAATCATGAGCATCAACATATAAGTTCCAGATCCAAGTGGTAGTATCAGGGCCTTTAGCTAGAGTCTTTGAGAAATGCCTAGGTTTGGCCCATTTTTCAAAAGAGGTTTTTACATTATCCCTCTCTACTACGATCTTGACTTCTAGTTCCGTTGAAAAAATGATCATTGATTTCTCCCCTTTCCAAACAAAACAGAAATCAGAAGAAACCTACCAATAGGAATTAGTGAACTTACAAGAGAGATATCTCAACTTGTTTCTCCCCTTATTTTCTAGTTTATGATTGGAGTGACTATGATACGGGAGTCGATCTGGGACATGTGTTTATTTTATTATGACATATGTTTGAGGTGCTTAATGGACCGTGGAATGTTATGATTCAATAAGGTCTTTCTAGTGTAATTTAAAAAGCATTTCCTGATAATTATTACACCATTACTAGATGTGTATATATATATATTGATACTCCTTCATATGTCCCATATAAAAAAAAGACCATCCATCTATTATAAATCGTTATTCATGAATCATTGATGAAAGACATCTCCAGATGGATTTTACCCCTGTAAAGAAGATCCATTAACAATCCAGAATAAAAAAAGGTAAGGTCCTCCAGGACCAAATATTGGTACTAGACCATAACGATTGGAGTCGAATTGTGAACCTATTAATGAAACAAATTTGATGGAACCATGTACCGTAAAGGAGCAACAATAAGATGGAGAGTCTAGCCTAATTCGTTCAATAGATCGTTTGTTGAAATACCTGGATTCAGAATTGTTTGATTGAGTAAAGGTAACTCTATAGGATTAATCATTGGATTTATGTCATTTTTTACTTCTCTCCCCCCCGCCCGAATACTCAAAAACTGAGAACCATTCCAATCCTCCTTTTCACCATGCATGGAATGAACCAACAATGAAAATAAGCACGAGAATTGAAGCTCCTATACATGTAGATATACCCTATATACTAGAACTCATATCCCATATATAAAGGGAGACAGTTCCAACATCGAGAAAAACAAGAACAAGAGTGAACATCTAATGATCCTAAATCGGATCCAAGTATCTCCCATTGGTTCAATACTTGATTATAGTTTGGTTCTTGACCAATGGGTGCAAAATCTCTAGAAATAAAGGATGCAAGAATAGGTAGGAATGAGGCTATATATTAATGAATATATCCATATAGAAAGTATTCTATTAAGGAAATGGGAACATGAATATACTCTTTTGAAATAGATCAAATTCTTACATTTTCGCATCAACTTCTTGATCATTCTCCCATCCACCATGAGTGGAATACCAAAGGACCGAACAATCAATATAATAAATTCTAACGGATTCACATATTATTGTTCATTTCTTCCATGGATTATTATCAAATTCATTCAATGAAATGTTACTTGAATGCCTATTGGTAATACTTGACATGAATCAAGTATAAGAGAAAGATTGTGAATGGGTCCCGAACTACCCAATTTTAGATATGATTATATACTCGTATTATAGAATGGATATGTTGATGATATTTTGTAACGTCCCCAACCACCCAAGCTGGGCCATGCTACTCCATAAAACACTTTGATAAAGCTCTTATACCAAACTGTAATGTACCCAGCCTTCCACTGGGCCCCGTTATCACCTTATTTATGTTGAGAATGCACCAAACTATAACAACCCCTGCGTATTACTGAGAAATGATACTCTAGAACTTCACTATGTAGTACCTGCTTTACACACTAGTCCTTGCAATATCACTTGATGTAATGTGCTTACACCAATTTGAATCGCGCCACACAACTTATAATGATGAAAGTAACAATTTATTTTAATACAACCTTAAGTAGTGGAATTAAATCAAACAACTACACGCACCAGTATACTGGCCCCACAGTACAACTATGCGCGCAACCACATGTGCGTCATGTGCCACTTTTGTTATTACTGTTCGTAGGGTCTAATTTCTTACCTGCACACATGCATGAGTTCCATCCTCCTGGAGCATACCAGTAATGATCTTGCGCACTCAGCCACTCAATCCTCTTCTTGACAAATCATAACCAAATTCACAAGGTTAAATTAATAGGAAATACTACCACATTTTTCATATCCATGCACAACCACAACTATAGGCTAAGTGCACCATACTTACATGAACAAGCAATAATTAACAAAATGAAAACAATTACTCATATGCAACACATACAAGAATTTAACACATGTCAAAAATAGTCAAATGTGCATAATAAACAAGACAAGCACATAGAGAACTCTTATCTTTTAGGAAAGTCACCAACTATGGCCTTGACTCAGATGTTCCTCCCAGCCATAAACAATATTTCTCATACATTTTCAGAAATAGGTAACCCTCGCGTTGGGGCTCAACTCCATCAGGAAAAAATGTTGCTAGTGATAAGCTATGGTCTGAAACTCAACATAATTGCTCAGTCCTAAGTGCCCTCTACAACAACTAGCCCACAATCCATCATTTCCCATGCACCTGTCACACCCAAGAAAGTGTTCCCCTTCTCTTATCCATAGTCCTTCGACTGCCCCACTTCCCTTCCTAGGGTTACCAACGATAGGCCAGACAGGAAGTCTCTGAGCCCTGTGACTAATGCTCAACACACTAGGGAACAATTCCCAACAAAACTCTCTCCTGGATAATATGCCCATGAGTCTAACAACCACTCCACAACAACCAATCTCTCACCTAGAGAGACTACTCATGGTCTGTCCACTTGAATATTCGATAGTATCTTTGATTATAGCCCTCAACTCCCTACAAGCTTCTTTGTGCAGATAAGGTAATAATCAGATTTTTCATACAATTTGACCCCCTTCTGCACATAAGATCTTGCCACATCCATTCCCCCTTGGAATAATCATAATCCCCCCTCAAAATACACTAAGGAAAACAATATATATTACATGTCTTCCACTTGGCACTTGTCACTTCCAAAATTAACTTTAAGCCACTTGGTGACTCATTCCCTACCCTCGGGAACTTAGGTTAAAATAATATATCTGACATTTACACTTTTCCCATAAATATTATAAAATATTTCCTAAGACTTACAACTCACCCCCTTTTTCTCCCTTTTCTAGTGGAGTAGGCCCCCCATATATTTTCGTCTGAGTCAGTAAACACACAACGATGCAATATTATATTAATATTCCTAATTATATTTATATGGATAGGCACACTGGTCTATCTGGATCCAGGCTCACCAACCTCATAATCACACAGGCTCTCCTGCCTCCATAAATATCCATTCATCACCGCGCACTAATCTAAGTGAACACAACACAGTGCAATGTGCGCACTTGTCTAGGTGGATGCAACACACAAAATGTACACACCCTGTCTTTGTTAACACTTTTCCACGCACTACTTCAATGCAAGAAACACCAAAACTAGATGCCCATGGCTCACCAGCCTAAGTGTACATTACATTTATGCAGGGTACCATTCTGCTCACCAACCTATTTAAAATTACAAAGGGTTGTAGATCAGTGACACTGCATCTTTATTCAACATCCATGGCCGAATGGCTAAATCCCCCAACTCATAATTGGTGAAATCACAGGTTCAATTCTTGTTGGATGCAGGAGAACTACACATATCCATTATTTATGGAATGGGAAGAAGTATGAAGAATAACAACAAACATTTAAAGAATACTAAACCTTTCATTTTATTGAAAGGTTTGGTACTATTCATTTAATCAATACATGATAACAATCCATCAGAGCATGTATTATCCACCTATTGAAATAGATTCAACAACATCTAGATCTAGAGGAAAGTTTTGAGCATTACGTTCATGCATAACTTCCATAATTAATCTATTATATATCTATATAATTCAATTGGTATATGATCTGATATAATAATAGTTAAGGGGATGGAGAGAAAAAATTAAAGGAGGGAGAAAACGTGATGGATGAAGTGAAATATCTAGTACTTATGGAGATAAGTATTCATATATTAGAAATGAATCAATATACTTTTAATGTCGATTCGCAATTGAACAAAACAAAGATGAAAATTTGGATTGAACATTTCTTCGATGTTAAAGTAATAGCTATGAATGGTTATCGCCTCCCTAAAAAGGGAATAAAGAAAGGGTCAATGATAGGACATCCAATACGTTGTAAACATATGATTATTACACTCAAACCAGATGATTCTATTCCACTATTTCCATAACAATAAATTTTCAAAATTGAAACTAGATGGCCATCCATTCATATAGAATTTCAACTTTGGATACATGTAATATATATGTATCAGGTTTCTATGGAAGACTGTAGTTGGACTCGCAGAAGTAATTGACCTTTGTACATCATCATTGATGAAAGTTCGTAATGGAAGAGGAATTATACCACAAGACACAGAGAAGGGGGTCACAAGCGTCTGTGTCGTCAAATTGATTTTTGACGGGATAAGGAACACATATAAGGAAAAATTGTAACCATAGAATATGACCCTAATAAAAGTGCATACATTTGCAAGGTTCACTACAAGAATGGAAATAAGATGTATATTTTTCATCCCAAAGGGGTCATTATTGGAGATACTATTCTTTTTACTCTAAAAACTCCTATATCAATAGGAAATTCCCTACCTCTGAGTGTAGTTTGAATTCTTAATTCACATGATCAAAATAAACCTATTGGGTTTACAATGAAACCTATAAGTCTATCATTGATCCAACTAGGACACTTTTGTAGGACGAACCCCAAAGAGAAACTAAGGATAAATGACAGTACGTGATTGGATTAAAAAATTGTTCATATCAGATCATTGGTTCTATAACACCTTGGTTTTTATCCCTATAAACTAGAATGTATTATGTAAATGTGACTTATGTTGGTGAGCTAGTAAAGTTGGAAAGGGGTCAGAGTGCCTAGAAATGTAATATATATATAGTTGCAGGACAAACAATGACAAAAGAAATAGGGAGATATGATTCCACGAGAGAGGGGGGCTTAAGGGGATAAGTATTTTTATTATATTTTATTTACCCATAATGGTTTTAATTGAGAAAAGTGGTTACATGAGCTTCTTGGGAGGAAAGCCATGTGGTTCTTAATTTCATGTAATTATATAAACCCTGCCTGTGGGATATTTGGGGGTTGTTCTTTTTTCTTCTCCATTTAATCTTACACTCTTTCCTTGAGATTCAACCTCAATCACTCTTTCTAATTCGTGTGCTCTTGGTTGGAGCATGAAAACGAATGGCTTGAGGAGGAGAGTCATTTTGAGATGTCTATGAAGAATTATTGATCATTCTAGGTGTGGATAGATGCCTATGGGCATGATATTGATGGTAGATTTGAAAGAACTGTCACAACTGAGAATCCTTGGAGTTTCTAGCAAGGAGATTTCCTAACTAGTAACACTTGAGCCCTGGAGAGAAATGGAAGATTCCAAGGGACTGCATGGCAGAGAAAGGGGTACATTTATTTTGGTAGTGTAGGTTGAAGGGGAAAGAGATTTGGAAATTAGGATTGTTGTGTGGTTGGGAAAAACTAGGAGCTAATTAGCCAACTACTGTGTATTTTAAATTTGGCCTAAGACATGTCCTTGTGGATTCATATTCTTGGCTCGGCGATGACCTACTGTTGGGAATTGGAACAATAGTGTCTATGCTTGGGAAGAACATCCTTGATGTACAACCAGTTGGTGATGGTTTAATTAAATATGAGTGTTCTTTATGTTTTTTGCATAATTTATATTCCACAGTGTATATTTATCTCTAAGATGTACTTTCATGTTCATGCTTGTTGGTTATTGTTTTGCATGGCACATTGTTCCTTTATTGGATGGTTGAGAATTAACCTTGATTATTGAATGTGTGGTTATTGCAATGTTTCATGCTTCTTTTCGAATTAATTGCTATCAGAATTCAAAATCAGTTTTGAAGTGCATTTTTGAGGTAGAATGTCTAGCATGTTGATGGTTGGGTATGTTACAGATTGGTATCAGAGCTTCTGGTTGAAATACTGGACTGGTATCGGCTGCAAAAAGTGAGAATTAGAAAAATTCTCTATTGTAGTTTTCAAACTGTGTGAATTTGGGGGGAAACAAAGAAATTAGAGAGAAAACCCCTAAATTCGTGAGCAGATCCGAGTTTAAATGATTCAAGATTGTTTGAGAATTTTAATGGATTTGATTTGTAGATTTGCATAGCCAAATTCGACTTGGAAGGTTGAAAACAAATTCTTATTTAATATTTGCTGCAATGCGGGGAAGATTTCAGAGAATCGACGGTCGAGATCGTGTTCGATCTTGAGATCAACGACCCAGATTCGTTCTTGAAATTTTTTTAAATCCTAATGTTTTCAAATTTTGACAAAGTTACCATATCAATGGTTGAGATTAATTTTGGTGGTTTGAAAATGAGAAATATCTATGGTCCATGGTCATTTTCGTCCATTTTGAAGTCGGAGGAAACTAATGGTTGAAATCAATTTGAGTGGGAGGTCGACGACCCACATTCACCTAGGCTCGACCAAACATTATTAAGTGTTGAAATTTGTTAACAAAAATCTTCGATCGTCGACGGTTGGGGATTGAAAAAAATTGGTAAAGTTTTCATTCATTAAATAAATATTTGATCATTGACAACTGATGGTCAGGGATTGACAATTTTTGGCAAAGTGTTGAAGTTCAGCCAAGAGACATCTCTGATCGTCGGCGACCAATGTTCAGGGATTGACACGTTTTGGCAAAGTCTTGAAGTTTGCGAAGAGATATATCCGATCGACAATGGTCAATGGTCGGGCATCGACAGATTTAGTGCAAAGTTCATATTCTTCCAAGAGACACTATTGATGTTCGATGAAGGAAATGAAGGTGGTGACATGTCATTTCATGTCATCATCCATGTGTCATGCCACATTAGTCCAGTTTAGGCCTTAGGATGACGTGCCATTCCAAGTCATCATCCAAATGTCATGCCACATTAGCATAGTTGCCACATCAGCGAAGAGATGGTCGATCGTCAACGGTCAGGGTTCAATGAGATTTGTAAACAATTTTTGGGGGGATATGATCAATGGCCGATGGTCGATGATCGGGCATCAGTGAGATTTGTGGGTGAATTTTGGTTTGTAGAGAAAAATGGTCAATGGTTGATGGTCGAGGATCGGGCATCGAGGAGATTGGTGGGAAGGTTTCATTTGAAAAGGAAATCACCTATCCTCAATATTCGATCTCTAATGGAGAGAAGATCAACGGTCCAAAATTCTTTAGATTTGAGATCGACGGTGTACATTGCACTTAGGCAAAATTGTCCCACGGTTTCAAAAAAAAAAAAAAAAGTCTAGAGCCATTTTCTTATTTTGGAAATAACCAAAGCATATTAAGTTGGATTGATATGAAACATATATTTTTTCTGTAGAGAGGAGATTTATAAAAGTGTCAGAGAGGGCCATTGTCCAATTCTACTTTGATTTTTCAGAAATTCCAAAATAGTGGTTTTTAAAGATCTTGGTCCATATCGTTGGTAGAGGTTCAGATTAAGATTAAAATCTTGGAGAGAATCCAGAAAGTAAGAACAAAAATAACCCATGAAGGAACTGAATAAATCCTATGGGGATTGGAATGGGGACACTGAAATAGGCCAAAATCCACTATTCCAGGCCACCTTTTGGGGATTTTTCAGATTTGCAGAGAAAGAAAAGTGACCCTAGATCACAAAATTGGAAATTTTTATTACTCAACATTTCATATTCTCATCAAGACAAACAACTCTAGTTTAGTGAAATTTTTCCAAAAGTGCACAAATTGAGAGATAGTCAGTTCCACTAAAAATTACAAGTCTAGAAAAAGGGGTGAAAAAGGACAAAGTTGCAAATTCCAGATTGTTGTAGTTTTTTATTGGTGCATAAAATAGAAAATATAAGAGTTTTTATGAATTCCTTATCATTATTATTATCTCTATATCATACAAAAGTTTATCTATTTCCTGACATAATTTCTTCTGTAGTTGACAGAAGTTGGCATTTCAATAAAATTGCACCAATGGAGGAAATTTACAAAAAGGATGAAAATGGATTTTTCAGGAAGCCATAAATTTCAACTCGGAGATCATATTTGGGCATGAGTATAGTAGTGGGAAACATGATTTAGTGGAGAATAATCTAGAATTAATAGAATTCAGATAATTATGATATAAATCTTCATGAACTGAGTAGAAAAAGGACATATAGCACTAATTGATTTTTTTTTTGATATGCATAATTCTAACAAAAATTGGTGCTTGCACATTTTGCAGAATTAGAGGTATAATAAGATAAATTCAAGCCTAGGATCGGATATTAGAGTCATGGAAGCATGAGAGAACTTGTAGAAGTGGGTTGAGGTAATAAAGAGTTACAAGGAAAATAATGAAAAGTGGATAAAGAACTAAAGAAGAGTGGAACAAAAGAATTGTTATTCAGCTGCTATAGAGTGAAAATGAATTGCAAGGCACGAAAACAAGGATTCCCACATAGGAAATGAAGATAGTAGGCGAAGAACGTCATTAATGGGGCATAGAAAGGAAAAGTAAGACTCCATATCCTTGAAGGTAGAGATGTGTAGACAGTTGAAAAGTTTGATGTGAAAGATAACAAGGAGCTTAAGAGGTGGTGTGTGGATCATCTCTATATGTCAAGCACATGAGTGTCTGGGAAGTATTTCCTAGCTATGACTTAACTACTTTGTCTAATATTACTTAGAACAAGAAAGCCACTTCTGATATTAGAGTTCACAATGGAAGCAAGATACCAATGCAGATAAATTGGAGATACAATGATGAAGGTTCTTTCACTTGAAAAGTGTCACTAAATGAAAAAAGACTTCCATTGGGAATGGTGTTGAGTGAGAAAAGTATGGCTTCACAGGGAATTGTTAAATGAAGTAAAGAGAACTATTTTCCAAAATTGGAAAATCCAATGGACAACTAGAAGTAATATCAAGGATGTGGAATGATTATGGGTAAGTTGATTCAAGGATGGTGTGGTAGCAGAGTTATGGAATATTGTGAGATATATGCCTCATTCCAAGGTGTTGGAATGTTCCATAAATGTAAATTTTGGGTATGAATTCCTTAGAGAAGTTGTTGCAAATAGAACACATTGGTTGGATTGCAAAATGGCCAAGTGGAACTTGGCTGGAAAGTGTTTAGACCATGTAACAGTAGGGAAGATGAGCATAATGGGAGCACACAAGGAAACAAGTATTTAAATAAATTCAAGGAAAACTAGCTACAAAATAAATAAATAAGTGAAATGAAACATAAATGCACTAGAGTTCATGATGCATACAATGAATTTAAAATGCATACGCATTAGTAGGCATGTTGGAAGTGAATTCTTGGTGCATATGGATGTGCATTCGTGCATATTTACATGCTTGGGTATGCATATGACATTATTTTGGAATTATAATAGTCTATTGTTATATACATGCAAAAATAATGTTATGTTAATTGAGTATGACTAATGATGGATTATATATGCAAGAAAAATGATATAGTATGGTTAAAGATGTGGATGTTGTCGTTGCTTCTTATGACTTCCATCTATTTGAAGACCCATGACAAAGGTAGGAATGGTGATCAAAAGGATGGAAGAGGAAGCCTACAAGCTTATACAAATAGAATTTGATCAGGTAGCAACAAGTAGGTTGATAATAGCCATGCAGATATGCATTTGATTACTTTCAATGTTGAAGGGAATTGAGGTAAGAATTCCCTCGATTAAATTTTCAAGATTTAAATTGATATGTAATGGCCAAAAGCCTAGATTATGTAAATGTTGTTGATGCTAGAATGATTTTAGATAAAATTTTAGTTTCATATTTTGTTATGATTGGTTATGGGATCATAACCAAGTTAAATCAAGAAGACATACTCCTACTATAACAATGAATACCCATAGGGCTAGTCATGTGTGAGACCATGATATGGTTGGATATGGAAGAGATATAGAGTTATGTGAGTGTTCAATGGTTTCCCTTATATATATGATGTTTGTACTGCAACCTCTTTGTCGACACTGGAGAGCACTTAGGAATTATGTTCCTCATGTTGTGTATGGGTTGAAGAGGAGGGTATCCAAATAGTTGGGCAGTATTGGGAGGAGTTTGACTGAAGTGTTGAGGTGTTGGCTATACCTTCCAACTCACCATTTTGGAATGCATGTCATAGTTATGTGGTATTATGTGGTCAATGCAAGGATGCATTGTGTAGATTTGACCATAGGTATTGGCACTTTGATTTTTATTTTATTGGTAATTATTTGTTACATTATTAAAATCCTAGGGTGATGAAAATGCATAAAGATGGATAATTGCATTATACTTAATATGAATATTAGTTGAAGGTGATTTAATTGTTGTTTGTTACAATTTTGATATTACTTTTTGGAGCTGTTGAAAATGTTACAAGTGGTATTAAAGGATTTATTGAATGCATTTTGGTGAATTCATGTATATATTATATTGCATAGAAATGATTATGCTAACAATTGAAATGATGTGAGTATTGCTAATTCATGAAGTTGAAAACACTTCAGAAGTTTTTAGATAATGCAACAAGAAAGTTGCAGGTTAAAGTAGTTACATATTGATGAATTATGGAAAAGCTTTGTCAGGGGAACAAAGTCATAAAAATATTACTTGATAGAAGAAAGAAAATATTCGATGATAATACATGTGTAGATAATTATCGGTCCATTCTCATTAATAGTTGAATTCCACTTAATGTCAAGAATGGATGGAATTAATTGAATTGTAGCTGTAAACAATTTTGAGATCACTTGTTGTCATTGTACATGAGTTACTGACAATATGTTTGGTTGCATGTAAGATGAGGAAAATTGCAGGTAGGATGGTCTTGGATATGGAAGTAATGTAAGTCCATATGGAAGACCGGTCTCTACTATTTCAAGAGAAAAACATTATGAATAGAATATCATGCTTGTATATTTGATTTTCCTATATAAAATAGTTTTGGGAATTATAGTTTAATTATTACTGACATTTTTTTTTGGTTGAGTGTAAATTGAGAAAAATGCAAGTAGGATGGTCTTTGATATGGCAGGGATGTAAGCCCATAAGGAAGATTGATATCTATAGCTGCAAGATCCAAACCTTATCAGTTGAAACCTCATGGTTGGTGAATTTTATTTTCCTATATAAAATTGATTTGAAAATTTATAATTAAAAATTGTTATGATATGCTAACAGTTTGTTTGGATGCATGGAAATTGAAAAAACAAAAATTTCAGGAAGGGAGGTCTCAAGTATGGAATTGTTGTAATATATAATAAAGACTGATGCTTGCTGCTAGAAGAGCCAAATGAATTATGAGCAGGAATCCCATACCTGGAAATTATGGTTTCCCGCATAAAACATATTTGACATTTATGATTAAAAAAAATTATAACAATATCTCATGATTACTATATGTTTATAATATAGATGAGATGATGGTTATTGAAGCTGGAAGCTTGGGAATAAGAGCACCAGAAGGAAATTCAACTTAATGAAAAATATGTGGAAAGAATAAAGTCCATTGAACTTGTTGTAGCTGGAGTTCTTGAAGTCGAAACTCTGAAACTTCCTGGTTGAGTGCACTGGATCTCTGGAGAGAAATGGAACAACCTAAGGGACTGCATGGCAGAGAAAGGGGTTCATTTCTTTGGTTTGTTTAGGTTGGTAGGAAGGAGAGATTCCTGGAAGGAACTGCTGCCAGAAATATAAATTTTGAAAATCATTATACATGTTTTGGGTCGGTATGCCTATGTGTGCATGTTTTATGTTAGGCTAGAGTGCCTATGTATATAAGCAATTGGTTGGATTTCCTGTGCAAATTAAAGGCTAGAGTGCCTAGAATTGTAAGAACATCGATATGGTTTTGTGCACTAAGGAAAGTGCCAAAATAATGGGAGGGGGATGTAACACCTTGGTTTTGATCCCTATAAACTAGAATGTATTATGTAAATGTGACTTAGGCTGGTGAGTTGGTAAAGTTGGAAAGGGGACAGAGTTCCTAGAAATCTAACATACACACACACACACACAAACACACACACACATTAATAAAATACATCATTGGCTACAGGATGGACAAGGACAAAAGAGATAGGGGGCTATGATTCCATGAGAGAGGGGGGATTAAGGGGCTATGTATATTTATTATATTTTATTTACCCTATTGGTTTTAATTGAGAAAATTGGTTATATGAGTTTCTTTGGAGGAAGGCCATGTGGTTCTTGATTTCATGTAATTATATAAAACATTCATGTGGGTTGTCTGGGGGTTGTTTCTTATTCTTCTCCATTTAGTCTTACACTCTTTCCTTGGGATTCTTCCTCATTCACTCTTGCTAATTTGTGTGCTCTTGGTTGGAGCATGGAAATGAATGGCTTGAGGAGGAGAGCCATTGTGAGATGGTTGTGAGGAATTACTGATGATTCCAAGTTGGAAGGGATGCTTATGGGCATGAGATTGATGGTAGTTCTGAAATAATTTTCATAGTTGAGAATCCTTAGAGTTTCCAACAAGGAGATTTCCTGACCAGTAGCACTGGAGCCTTGGAGAGAAATGGAACAACCTGAGGGAGTGCATGTTAGAGAAAGGGGTTCATTTCTTTAGGTTGTGCAAGATGGAGGGGAAAGAGAGCTATAAATTAGGATTGTTGTGTGGTTAGGAAAACTTGAGAGATAATTAGCCAACTACTGTGTGTTTTAGATTTAGCCTAGGACCCATCCTTGTGCATTCATAACCTTGGATAGAGAGTGACCTATTTGTAACATCCCCAGCCGTCAACCCCACGACTGGGAAAACACTATTGTGCAGAAACAACATTCTCATACTTATATATATAACATGAATTAAGTCATATTACACACATTTAACTAAACCAAACAGAGTAATCACAGAATTGCAACTAACATACAGGTTTAATGGGATTAACAGTAATTCATAATTACAGCGGAAGACATGATAATATTGAAAGAATCACAGGCATGCATATACTTATAAATTAAGTACAAGATTAACACTTATCTTTTATTACTGGAGTAATTCCACCAACCACGTGCAGGCCTTCCATAAACCTCCCAGCCTTAGACCACGCTGCTCATCACACTCAGTAGTGGGTCACCCCCGAGCTGGGACCAAGCTCCACCCAAGGTTAGGGAATCCTAAACTAGGCTAAGGTTATAAGGAAACTGCACAGAATAACCAGAAGGATTCTTCCCAGGACGCCTTCTTACGCCCACTACTCACGGACTCTCATTCCCCACATGTCTATTCCGCCCGTGAGTATACACCTTCACAAGCGCATTCCATCAGTGCTTCACCTCCCTCTCTGGGCCTCAGCAACAGGCCAGATCAGGAAGTCTTAGAGCTTCGTAGCTAGTGCTGGACTCTCTCTGGGAGAAAACCACTTCCCAATAGACCCTTCACTTGGGAAATGGCTACTCACAGGCCTAACAACCTGCCTTTTCAACCACGGGCCTAACCACCCGACTCTTCCACCATATTCCACTTCTGACGCAGACCCCCGACCCTCGGGCCGAGATCCACTCACAGAATCGTTCCAATTTCTCCCTGAGCCGAAGTGGCTCTCTCAGATCCCTATTGGAACCTCACACATATGATCCACAGGTCCTTCAAAAACCACACCTGTGCGAACATGCACAATGTGTGAGCTTCACCTCCTCTAAGCGACCACAACGCTCTGACCAAGGCCTTAACACAAGCGCCTTTCACAACTTGCGATCTCGCGAGTTCATGAGTCGAAGCTCTCAACTCCTCTTTCTCCAAATATCTGATACCTGAGGTTGCAATATGGGTATATCTCCCTTCTTGTTAGTGCCCTCTACATATAACCGTAGGCCAGGGATAACTGCTAGCATTTCTTGCTACTCACAACTTCGTGAGTTGGTTTGTTGAGCCTTTGTGCTCCTTTCTTACGAGAACCCAAAGCACGAGAAGTCAACAGGGTGTTAACTCCCTTCCAGGCAATGAGTGTCCACCTGTCAACCATGCGGTCCCCACTTGATGGACGCGCCATGTGTTCACCCAAGACCTCGGCCCTCGGCCCTTCATGAATTCTGCAGTCGAAACTGATTCCTCCCAACCTCTGAAACCTCGATACGCAATATAGCGAAGAGGTTCCTATCCAACAGTTATTCCTACTTTTCGCTACTCGGTAGTTCATGAAACCAAAGGATTTGGTCTACCCTCCAAACTTATGAACCCTGAGTTCGAAAGAATGATCCAACGATTGTCTCTGCTCCTCACTATTCATAGCTTCGTGAAATAAGGGGTTTGGTTTGCCCTCTCCAAACTCCCAAACTCTAAATCTGGGAGATAATCCAATGGCGTGGATTGAAACAAGATCAATGGCTCACATTGACCCTCGAATCTTGGGTGATGGGTTTCACCAGCCTCTAACCTCCTTGTAGCTCCCTTTGATCCTATGGTCCTCTCGACTTCATGAATTATCCACAGAGAATTCTAACCGTCTGCCTCTTCTTCTCAAGGAATTTTGTCCAATAACTTGGTGCCTCCCTCTGCAGTTACGAGGTTTAACCTCACACACCTTTTCTGGATCCAACGGCTCATGGAAACTTGACACTTCTCCCCGAAGTGTCTCCACCATCCGTCTCAGCTATTCTCCTACGCGACTTCCATAGATTTAACTCAGTGCACCTTCCTCTGGATCTAATGGATGTCGGTCCTCGATGCTCGATCTGACGACCCAGATCTCTTTCTCTTCGTTGTGCGCTTCCCTGTGCACATCTGGACGTAGATTGTGACATTCCAGATCTTCTCCTCTTCAGAATAGTTGTAGCTCCCTCCTAAGCTTCTACTTCTTCCCGAATTGGAAGATTTCAAATGCTTCAAAAGGCATCGCCCTTTTGTCTCCCTTACAAGCTCGATATGACTCTGATGAACTTGCCTGCGTTCTTGAGACGATGTCTCTCCTGAGCTTGGTCAACTCCGAACCCTCCAAAGGGTTTTCTTGATCTGTTGTTCCTCTCGACTATGCTCTGTGCGCAAAGGAACTATTCCTCCTGAGCTTCTTAAATTGAAACAAGTTCACCCTGAAACCAGAAAGGGCTACTCAACCTCTGCACTCCTTCCAGGGTCCTGGCACACAACAGTGTTATCCGTCCTAAGATTTAGACCTGAAACAAATTCTTCCTGCACTCACTCCTTGAGCTTGAAAAGCCTTCAGATGGATGTCCCTCAACACTTCACTCAAGTGTTGGCCTGGTGCACTCCTTGCACAGGTCTTTACCTCCTTTATCTTCAACTGCTCATACCTCTAAGGTCTCTACCCCTTTCTCTTCTTGAAAGGATGGAAATGCCCTCTGGAAACTTCCTACTCAAGCACTCCTTGCTGAGCCTGCAAGGTGTTCAATAACCCTGTGAAGGTCTTCCTCCTGACACTTCTCTTCTTTCTCAAAACTCTAAGAGTTCTTTTTGTGCACTCCTGCACCAACTCAATGCCCACCTGGCAAAGTTTCTAGAATCCTCAGTGATTATGTCTTCTCAATGAACTCGAAATAGAGTTCTCCTCCTAATGCATCGTATGCATTCGCTCGATTCCCTCTTGGTAGAGCCTTACATAATTCTCAAGAGTTCTGTCTTCTCTGTACCTTCTATGAACCTACTCAAATTCCCTCCTAACAGAGCTTCTACAAAATCCCTTAGTGATTATGTCTTCTGCTGTGTCTTCCTTTGCACAGTCCCACCTCCAAGGTGTTCAACAACCTTGAGGTTTCCTCCTGAGTCAATGACTTCAGTTTGTGCACCCTCCTGGCATGTCTTTGTCTGAATCCACAGACTTCAGAAGTTCAATCCTTTCACTAGATTTCAGAGACCGCAACACTCTGTCATGCACTCATGCATGAAGCCTCAAAGAATCCAAACCTAAAATCAAAGAACCCACAAATAGGAAAATCTATTTGTCCCTGTAAATGCATACCTAACATACATCTACAACATATCATAAACACACAAAGACATTCATAAACACATAAAGACACACAGAAACTCATGCAGGAAATCTACTCTTTATATTAATATGAAATGCCTCCTTTACAAGGTGTTCTTGAGCTCAGACTTTGACAGAGTCTCGACTTCTTCTCTCCTCTACTCTAACTCTCGCAAAGATCTCCTATATTTTGACTCTACAGACGTACCTATCTGTTGACTCTCCTCAAAACAAGATCAAAAGATCTTTTACATGAGGGGGCTCTTCAAGCTCTTCCCTCCATCTCATCTACTCTCATTCAATTACATTGAATTCACAATTAAATGGTTGTCTAGTCTGGATTGGAGCTAGATTCAACCTTACAACTATTTAAGTCTACTCTTAACTAACGCCTGCTCAAAGGCATGGCTCTATGGCTCCACGGCCTTACATACATTAATTACATTGAAATCAAATTCAAAATGTGAGAGGACTGGAGCCTCTCTTCCTTGAATGCGTGCTTTGAATGTGCTGAGTGGGCTGGATGGCTAGTGCATGGCTAGCTTGGGAGCGATGCTCCTGCATCATACTCCTCTGCTACAAAAAATTCATGAGCTCCTGCTCATGAGCTCCCCAGCATGGCTGTCGAAATCCACCTAGATCCCAAACAACTCTTTGGAGTTGTCCATCCGCTCCACTACTCTGTTGTTGTTGTTGTTGTTGCTGCTCCCACTGCTCTGTTGTTGTTGCTATCCCCCTTCTTCTCGGCTTCCCTTTACTGGTAGCTTCTACTGATCTGACCATCAGCTTTCAGATCTTCTCAATATCCTCATCCAGCTGCTCCAGTGGTTGGCTCTATTTAGGAAATATTCTCTGCTACAATTCTTCCTCATCAGTGGGTAGATCCACCTGATCTCCCATGCTATCTTTTCTATCTGTTTTGGCCTTAACTTGCCACTCAGCTGCAAAGTTCAGCTCTACAGTCTCACCACTGAACTGTTGTCCTGCTTCCTTCTGTGGCAGTGTTGTTGTTTCCATTTCTCTTGTAGGCATATATCCTACTTCCTCCAGCTTCTCCTTGGGCTGGTATTCTTCTTCATTATCTGTTGCATGCCTCAACAATGCAGTCTTTATCAGTTAAGCTCCCTGCTTGAAATTCCTGACCGATTCCTCAAAACTCTCCTCTGCCAACATCTACTCATGGTAGTCACTCATTGGCTCTGGATTGTTTAGCCAATCCTCCAGCATCTCCAACTCCATCTCCCATGGAGTGAAAATCTTATCTCCATGTTCTTCTTCTGTTGTCAACTTCAGTGCCGCAACTGTCTCCTTTTCAGCTTCCTGGCTGAAACTGTCGAGCCATTCCTCGGAATTCTCTTTTCCTTCATCTTGGGCAAACATCAGTGTTTGCTCCATCTCTTTGACAGACACAACTAGCTGTCCTTCTGCTATTTCTCCCTTTGCAACGCATATGCTGGCCTCGTCTGGGCTATGTGGTAGGAATATTCAAATTCCCCCAATCATCAGAAGATTCCTCTAATCCTCCTTCTTCGTCAGTTGTCCTTGCTGATATGAACTCAGCTCTGAGCTCATCTTCTCTCCCTTGCCCACCTGGAAGTATGGGATTTCCTCTCTGCTACCTCCCTGCCAGTCTATGAGATCCTGCAACAATCTCATCTCATTGCCCTCTTGGCAACATGAAATTCCCCTACCATCCTCTTGACAGTCTATGAGATCCCGCAACGATCTCATCTCATTTCCCACCTGGCAATATGAAATTTCCCTGTTGTCCTCCTAACAGTCTATGAGATCCCGCAGTGATCTCATCTCATTGCCCACCTGGCAATTGGAAATTTATGTTATGCCCTCTTGGCAGTCTCTGAGATCTTCCAGTGATCTCAATTCATCCTCATCACTGAGATTTCTCCTAGCCTCTGGTTCACATACCTGAACCATCTCCTTCTCTAGTTCATTGAGGTTTTCAGCATGCCTCAACCATCCTCTCAATAGCCTCTGCTATCTTCTAGCCACCAATTCTTTGATTGGCCATTTTACCTTCGTCTTCATGGGCCATTCATACACCCAATGTGATCTTCCATCCAGCTGCATCTGTAGGGCAAGTTCCTCCATCCTCACTCTGATCTCAACGAGCTCTTTATCCATCTCGGCTTTTCTTGGCTTCCGATGGTTCTTCTTTCCATCGCGTCCATGGCCTTCAGTAGCCATCTTCTGCCTTCTATCTGCCCTCCTGGAAAACCTATTGTTGTCACTCTACAACCATGAGTGCTTCCAACATCTCCTTTAGTCCTCCTGACTGTCTATTTGACTACTGCGTACCTGCGAGCAATCACCATAGAGTTCCAATACTCTGTCTTCTCCTGCCTGTCTCTGCAAGCTGCCTCTGATACCAAAATGATGTTCATCAGAGTATTCTCTTCCTCTGCCTCCTTCTGTCTGCAGTATACAAACAAAGAATCAGGCTCTGATACCAAAATTGACGTAGACCCCCGAACCTCGGGCCGAGATCCACTCACAGGATCGTTCTAATTTCTCCCTGAGCCGAAGTGGCTCTCCCGGATCCCTATTGGAACCTCACAGATATGATCCACAGGTCCTTCAGAAACCACACCTATGCGAACATGCACAAGGCATGAGCTTCACCTCCTCTAAGCGACCACAACGCTCTGACCAAGGCCTTAACACAAGCACCTTTCACAACTCGCAATCTCGCGAGTTTGTGAGTCGAAGCTCTCGACTCCTCTTTCTCCAAATATATAATACCCGAGGTTGCGATATGGGTATATTTCCCTTATTTTTAGTGCCCTCTACATATAACCGTAGGCCAGGGATAACTGCTATCACTTCTCACTACTCACAACATCGTGAGTTGGTTTGTTGAGCCTTTGTGCTCCTTTCTTATGAGAACCCGAAGCATAAGAAGTCAACAGGGTGTTGACTCCCTTCCAGGTGACGAGTGTCCACCTGTCAACCACATGGTCCCCACTTGATCTACGTTCCATGTGTTCACCCGAGACCTCGACCCTCATCCCTTCACAACTTCTGCAGTCGAAACTGATTCCTCCCAACCTCCAAAACCTCAATATGTGATATAGAAAAGAGGTTCTGATCCAACGGTTATTCCTACTTCTTTCTACTCAGGAGTTCGCACAACCAAAGGATTTGATCTGCCCTACAAACTTATGAACCCTGAGTTTGAAAGAATGATACAACAGTTGTCTCTGTTCCTCGCTATTCGGAGCTTTGTGAAATCAATAGTTTGGTCTGCCCTCTCCAAACTCCCGAACTGTGAATCCACGAGATAATCCAACAGCATGGATTGAAACGAGATCAATGGCTCACATTGACCCTCGAATCTTGGGTGATGGGTTTCACCAGCCTCTAACCACCTTGTAGCTCCCTTTGATCCTATGGTCCTTGCGACTTCGCGCATTCTCCACAAAAAATTATGACTGTCCGCCTCTACTTCTCAAGGACCTTTGGCCAATAACTTGGCGCCTCCCTCTACAGTTACGAGGTTTAACCTCACGCACATTTTCTGGATCCGACGACTCACGGCAACTCGACACTTCTCCTCGAAGTGTCTCCACCATCTATCTCATCTATTCTCCTATGCGACTTCCAGAGATTTAACTCCATGCACCTTCCTCCGGATCTGATGGATGTCAGTCCTCGATGCTCGATATGATGACCCAGATCTCTTTCTCTTCCTTGTGCATTTCCCTACGCATGTATGGACATAGACTCCGACAATCCAGATCTTCTCCTCTTCAGCACCGATCCAACGGTAGTTGTAGCTCCCTCCTAATCTTCTGCTTCTTCCCGAATTGGAAGATTTCAAACGCTTCAAAATGCCTCACCCTTTTGTCTCCCTTATGAGCTCGATCTAACTCTGATGAACTCGCCTGTGTTCTTGAGACGTTATCTCTCCTGAGCTTGGTCAACTCTAAACCCTCCAAAGGGTTTTCTTGATTTGTTTCTCCTCTCGACTATGCTCTGTGTGCAAAGGAACTATTCCTCCTGAGCTTCTGAACTTGAAACAAGTTCACCCCGAAACCACAAAGCTCTACTCGACCTCTGCAATCCTTCCAGGGTCCTGGCACACAACAGTGTTATCCGTACTAAGCTTTAGACCTGAAACAAAGTCTTCCTACACTCACTCCTTGAGCTTGACAAGCCTTCATACGGTTGTCCCTCAACACTTCAGTCAAGTGTTTTCCTGGTGCACTTCTTACACAGGTCTTTACCTCCTTGAGCTTCAACTGCCCAAACCTCTAAGGTCTCTGCCCCTTTCTCTTCTTGAAAGGATGGAAATGCCCTCTGGCAACTTCTTTCTCAAGAACTCCTTGCTGAGCCTACAGGGTGTTCAGTAACCCTGTGAAGGTCTTCTCCTAACACTTCTCTTCTTTCTCTTATGTGCACTCCTGCACCAACTCAATGCCCACCTGGCAAAGTTTCCAGAATCCTCAGTGATTCTATCTTCTCAACGAACTCGAAATAGAGTTCTCCTCCTAATGCATCCTATGAATTCGCTCGATGCCCTCTTGGCAGAGCCTTACAGAACTCTCAGGAGTTTTGTCTTCTCTGTACCTTCTATGCACCTACTCAAATTCCCTCCTGGCAAAGCTTCTACAAAATCCCTCAGTGATTTTGTCTTCTGTTGTGTCCTCCTTTGCATAGTCCCACCTCCAAGATGTTCAGCAACCTTGAGGTTTCCTTCTGAGTCAATGACTTCAGCTGGTGCACGCTCCTAGCATGTCTTTGTCTAAATCCACAAAATTTAGAAGTGCAATCCTTGCACTAGATTTCAGAGACTGCAACACTCTGTCATGCACTCATGTATGAAGCCTCAAAGAATCCAAACCTCAAATCAAAGAGCCCACAAATAGGAAAATATATATTTCCCTGTAAATGCATACCTAACATACATCTACAACATATCATAAACACACAAAGACATTCATAAACACATAAAGACACACAGAAACTCATGCAGAAAATCTTCTCTTTATATTATTATGAAATGCCTCCTTTACAAGGTGTTCTTGAGCTCAGACTTTGACAGAGTCTCGACTCCTTCTCTCCTCTACTCTAACTCTCATAGAGCTCTCCTATATATTGACTCCACATACCTACCTATCTATTGACTCTCCTCAAAACAAGATCAAAAGATCTTTTACATGAGGGGGCTCTTCAAGCTCTTCCCTCCATCTCACCTACTCTCATTCAATTACATTGAATTCACAATTAAATGGTTGTCTAGTCCGGATCGGAGCTAGTTTCAACCTTACAACTATTTAAGGCTACTCCTAACTAACGCCTTCTCAAAGGCATGGCTCTATGGCTCCATGGCCTTACATACATTAATTACATTGAAATCAAATTCAAAATGTGAGAGGATTGGTGCCTCTCTTCCTTGAATGCACGCTTTGAATGTGTTGAGTGGGTTGGATGGCTAGTGCATGGCTATCTTGGGAGCGATGCTATTGCGTCAACTTCAATTCCTGCAAGGTGAGGATAACAGCAACAACAATAGCAATTCGGTTAACTAACGGGTGACAGCAACAATAGGAATTTGGGTATGGACATCCAAAAACGACAACAGACCACACTAAGACACAACACGGTTCAGGCCATATCCATGATGTTTATCCTCACAATAAAACAACACAGGTTGGTTTCATGGTTTTCTATTTTCATAGATGCGTGAGGTTATGCAAAGGTCAAACCCAACGCTCAACAGAATTCACGGAGAATGGAAAATGGATAGTAAACAATCTTCCCGTGAGGGTTTCCTTCATTGTGCATGGGTATGCAGAGGCAGATGCATAGGAAAAATGGTTCAGACGCCCCAGATC